>JBBPBX010030046.1:0-35456 GCA_038048925.1 Garcialebias charrua
ATAGTATTTTTGATGTATGTTTATGATAGAGTGAATCTTGAGCATAACCTGTTTATGTCTTAAGCTTTTCCAAGTCAGATAAATCCTGTATTACTTTCGGTGGTGAATCTTCTTGCACTTTGATCCAGATTTTTCCATTTTTTGTCCATGTTGCTACTATTTTGTGTTTTTCTCTTAGCATTCTGGCTTCCTTTGCAATAATACCATTTCTTTTTGTTAAGTGTTCATTTATGTAGATTCTTGTTCCTCTTAATTTTTTTTTGCCTGCATGATTACTCTATTTTTAATTTTCCTACTGATGAACCTCACAACTACTACTGGTTTAAGATTACCAGTTTTACTGGGTATAGTATGACACATAGAAATGTCCTCATGGTCAATTTCAATGTCCTTGTCCTGAAGAAAGGACACCACTTGGTCTTCTAGAGTCTTCTTTTCTTCAGGTGATGAATCCTCCGTTATTCCTTCATTTTTTGTGACTTTAGAGTACAATCTATTTTTTATTTCCAAGCCAGTAATTACCAGATTTTCCTGTCTTGCGTTTTGTTCTAAATCGTCAATTCTCAGTTCTAATTCTGAAATTTTTTTGTCTTTCAGACTTATTTGTGACTTCAGTTGCTTGATTTCATCAAACAAGCCCATCAGAAGCTTTTGTTGAGCTGTAATTGTTGTAATTTCTGAGCTAATAAAGTTCAGTGATCTCTTAATTTCATCAAGTTCATCAGGATTTTGTTCACTCAGAGCTTGTTTTTCACGTCTTGATTTTCCTGCCATTTTTATATAATTTTCCACTTAATGTCAGCTGGAAAGAATGAAACAGACCTCCTCTTCGTCCGCTTCCAGTCTCCTCCTGCAGTATGCGCTCCTGCAGTCAAAAACAGCCAGTGACGTCACTCCAGCAATCTGGGTCAGCAGCCCTTCCGCGTTGTCATCCGTCGTCATCCGCCAAGAAACGCCTCCACACCCAAAGCCTAGCCGCAGATGTTAGCTCGTTAGCTAACGTTAGCTCCTGTAGCTCGACAGGCGAAGGGCCGACGTCCATTCACCACCGGCGACGAAGAGTCCGTTCCCACCACGGCTCCAAGCGTCTCCAGATGGCAGCCCTCCAACTGCGGACCCGACTCCGGACAAAGAAAAAACGAGCCAGGCACTAGCCCTCGACAGGGCCAACGCCGGTAGCAGAGGCACCGTCTCTCCTTCGCCTTCTCTCGACTTCGGCCGTCTTCAGAACCAGCGAAAGAAGTGATAACCCCGCTGAGAGAAGTGAGTTTTCCAAATTGATCCGCTTTAATTTTTGTGATCAATATGACTCCCGAGGAGCAGAGCGTTCCTCAGTACGTCCGTTCCCCGTTCTGAGGAGAACCAAGTTAACACGCTAATTTATTGCATGGGCGATGAAGCTGATGACGTGCTACGTGGATTAGCGTTGCCAGATGATCAGAGAAACACGTATCAACACGTATCAACATTACGTATCAACACGTATCAACATTATCAACCTGTGAAGCAGAGTATATAGCTTTATCAGCAACTACACAAGAATGTCTGTATTTATCACAACTGTTGCAGAGCATGTATAAACATCAAATGAAACCACCCAAATTTTTTGAAGACAATCAAGGAACTATTGCTCTAACAAGGAATCCTGTAAGCAGAAACAGATGCAAACACATTGACATAAAATATCATTTTGTGAGATCAAATGTCAATACAGGAAAACTGATTTTGGAATATTGTCCAACAGATTTAATGCTGGCAGATGTTTTCACAAAGCCTGCAACAAAAGCAAAGTTATTGAAGAAAGTTAATTCTCAATAGTCCAGGTATCAAATCCGTTCATTCTCAATCAGTTCATCTGGACAGTTTCTTTTTAGTAGAAAGTTCTACAAAGTTATTGAAGTTTGAAAAATACATTTTTGGAGTGTAAATAATGTTTTGTTTGATATTATTGACTGTGTTTAACTTTGACAAAATGAACGCAAGTAGGGGTGTTGAGTGGAATAAATCTGCCTTCATTTGTCAAACATGTTTTATTTTGAAGGGACACGTACTTCCTGTCCTGGAGGGACACGTACTTCCTGTTATGTAATTAAAATCACGTGAGAATGTATAAAAGGTGACGTGGCAACATAATAAATGAGTTATTTTAAGATTCCCCTTGTGGTGAACAAACCAGAACACTGACTCTCGATTATTATCTCCATTTTATATTATTATTCCACTGTCAAGAACGTAAGATTTATCTGCTGATAACCATTGGGCGATCGCTGACGGCTTGTCTGGACAATTGCACGCTGAATTTCTGCTGAGTAACGCTACCTGCCGACAAAACTAAACTAAAATATCAAGATATTCCACTTTGAATGTCAGACAGCAAAACTTTGTCATCTTATTGCACGCTGACACAAAAAAGCAAAGCATAGCTACAGCTTTAAGCAAATGGCTCCATCAGTATATTAGCACAAAACTGTTAACAGGACTGGATTAAATATTGAAGACTTGATAGCATCAAATGGCTTTAGCAAAATCTGCAAACCCATAAAGTCGCTGTAATAACTCTATTCAGGACTGCTGTTTAGGAGAAAACTTGGCTTATCTCATTAATCCAGGGCCACAATTATAGTTGTGCTAATTAAAACACTGAAACAAATGACCTGACGTGGAGGGCAGCCCTTATGTGACGTGCATGTGTTTCTTTTTCCAAGCAATCGGATCCACATGCAGATGCTCAACTGAAAGTCTTTGTGATGCAGCACAGTGTCTGTAGCAATCTCACATTAATATTTATTAACTCAAACAATCTGCAGTGAAAGGGTTTGACAGTGAAAAGAGATCAGGAACACTACAGTTAAAAAACAATGATCCAACTGAACCAGGAATCAAGATCAAGAATATAATCAATATGATTTTAGACAGCTGGACTTTTTTTAAAAAATCTGGTAGAAACTAGAGGTAATAAAATCCAACTGTTCAAATGAAGACACTGCTGTACCATCTGGGAGGAAACTGTAGTGTAGAAACCGTGTGACCTTCCTCCTATTACTGCTGAATCCTAAATGAGAAAGGCAGAGCGCTTTGAACAGGCATACTCCATGTAAAACAGCACATTGACTTTAATACAAGCACATGTACTTTTCTAAGAATATTAATAAATCTCACAAAGGGGGAGGAAATATTTAAAGTTTCAGCAGGTCCTGTTAAAAGGGATTATAATAACACAACTTTAAGGATAAACAAACCTTTAATAAGGCTTTAGAAAGAGAAAAAATAAAGAATGGTTAACTCCTGGAACATGGCAAAAGAATAAAGAAAAAAGAAATGAAAAAAAAAACAGCTAAAGACCAAGATGCTCAGCACTAAATCACACATACTCCAGCTACAGCAAACGTACAAGAACAAAGAACATGAGGTAAAACAGAGCACCCAAAGCCACAAAAACACATATGGTAAATGGTAAATGGACTGTACTTATATAGCACCTTTCTATCTTATTAAGATACTCAAAGCACTTTATATCAAAATATGTGCCCTCATTTACCCATTCATGCAGCATTCTACTAGATCTCTACAATGAACAATAAAAGTCAAAGTCAAAGTCAACTTTATTGTCAGAACTGCAATATGTACAGGACATACACAGGACCGAAATTGCGTTTCTCTCAGTCCCTCGGTGCAACAGTAACCATCTAAACACTAAACACTAAAACATTTAATAAACATAAGCATAAAATAGTAAAAGTGTAACACTGTCCTGAGTTTTTCATAATAGTATAAAAGTATGAAAATTTACACCAACACTGAAACACCAAACACCCAATGAACATAAGCATAAAATGAAATAATAAAAGTGTAATACTGTCCTGAGTTTTTGCATAGTAGTATAAAAAGTATAAAAAGTATATCTATAAAATAAACTGAAGGTTCTAGCATTGACATTTGCAAAGAGTGGCACAGCAGCATATAAGTTAATGTACACAGTATATGTATGAGGTAGTTTGATGTTGGTATAGAGGCAAAGTGGCATATGCAGTGAGGCACATAAGGCACATTTGGCATCCTTAGATAAGGCTAGTCAGAGAATGCTGTATATGTATCTGCAGTAGTGTAGATAAAAGTAGTGTAAATGTAAACAGTAGTAATAAATGTAAAGCAGTAGTAATAAATGTAAACCGTATTAATAAATGTAAACAGTGAATGTAAACAGTAGTATGACTATAGGCAGTAATGTAATACAAACATTAGTGCAAATATGAGAAGTAGTGCAAACTGAATGAGTACATGACCGAGAGTTTAGTGAATAACCCGTTTGATGACACAGGGTCCAGTGTTAAAAACTTTGTGTTGAGTGGTAATGTGTGAGAAAGTTTTTTGTGTTAAGGCAGTTCAAATGGGAGGGGAGGCAGAGCAGGCAGAGTGTTTAGCATTCTGACTGCCTGATGAACAGAGCTGTCTCTCAGTCTGCTGGTTCGAGCCTGGAGACTCCTCAGTCTCCTCCCTGATGGCAGCAGTCTAAAGCGGCTGTGTAGTGGGTGTGTGGGATCACCTGCCATGCAGTGGGCTTTCCGAGTGAGGCGTTTGCTGTGTAAGTCCTGCAGTGAGGGCAAGGAGGTGCCGACGATCTTCTCAGCTGCTTTCACGATGCGCTGGAGGCTCTTGCGGCAGGATGCAGTACATGCACCAAACCACACCGTGATGCAGCTGGTCAGGACACTTTCTATGGCACCCCTGTAGAAGGTGCACATGATGGGGGTTGAAGCTCCAGCCCTTTTCAGCTTGCGGAGAAAGTAGAGGCGCTGGTGAGCCTTCTTGGCCAGTGCTGCAGTGTTCCTGCTCCAGGACAGGTCCTTTGAGACGTGCACTCCCAGGAACTTGGTGCTGTCCACTCTCTCCACTGCGGTGCTGTTGATGGTCAGAGGGGCATGTTGTGCATCCCTCTTCCTGAAGTCCACGACAATCTCCTTTGTCTTCTCCACGTTGAGAGTGAGATTGTTGTGTCCGCACCACAAGGCCAAGCGGCTCACCTCGTTCCTGTAGTCCGTCTCATCGTTGTTGCTGATGAGACCTACCACTGTTGTGTCGTCCGCAAACTTGATGAAGTGGTTGGAGCTGTACGATGGTGTGCAGTCGTGTGTTAGCAGGGTGAATAGAAGGGGGCTCAGCACACATCCTTGTGGGGCCCCTGTGTTCAATGTGATGGTGCTAGATGTGTTACTCCCGATCCGTACTGTCTGTGGTCTCCCGGTCAGGAAGTCTAGCAGCCAGTTACACATTGAGGTGTTCAGCCCCAGACTGTCCAGTTTATGGATGAGCTGTTGGGGGATGATGGTGTTGAATGCCGAGCTGAAGTCGATGAACAGCATTCTAACATAAGAGTCCTTCGTGTCCAGATGTGTGAGAGCTGTGTGGAGGGCAGAGGAGATGGCATCGTCGGTTGAGCGATTAGGTCGGTAAGCAAATTGGAAGGGATCCAGGGAATCAGTGCTTATATGACATTCACACACCGATGGGACACACATAGGAGGCAATGAAGGGTTCAGTGGATTAGATCTCGGGGATTTTTTCGGGCAGTGACTATACATTATGTGTTGTGTTTTTTTCCACAGTGAAAATCCTGGTTAGGTATTTATGAGGAACTGCTTCAGGGTAGACGCTGTTCCTCAGTCTAGTGGTTCTACGTTTAATGCTCTTCAACCTCCTGCTTGCGGGGAGAGTTTCAGCTGGCAACGGCGGATGGCACAGTGGATTGTGTTTCATCGGTGTGGTCATTTTAATTTGGACATTTTCAGAAGTGAGTGGACCGACACAGACTGAAGGTAGATGTCATTAAAGTTCTGCCTGTTCCCAAAACAACTGTGTTATCTGATATTCGGCTCCCCGACTGGCCTTGATAGGCCGGCTTATCTCAACACGCCTGAGAAGTTTTGTAAACCAGATGATCTCATCCCCCTCCCAAACCTGCTGCTGAGGAATTCCACAGACTTTTCAGAGGAGCACAGCTGAATAAACATTCTGTCATCATTTCAGGACCCTCGCCTCTGGCCAACTTTGGCAGCCCCCCTCAAACCGCCTTTGAGTCCCCCCTGCCCTCTGTGTAATGTCGGCGTCATTATGTGCTTGTGTGCAAGACATTTTTTCATTACCACATTTTTAACCTTCAAACAGAGGTAAAAAATGTGTTGGGATTTTTTTTTGTCTCCAAACCCTATGTGTCGTTTTTCACCACTTTTGTTGTCTGTCCAACAGATCTCACTTGTAAATGAGTCTTTCAGGCTCAATGTGATTTATCTGTTTAAATAAAGGTTGAATGAAAAAGAGCTGGTTGACGGTATTAAGAGGGCCGAAGCCACATACAAACAGAGGATCCAAGGTCAATTCACCTCACAAGACCCACGGAACATGTGGAGGGGCATAAAGTGTACAGTATAACAGATTATAAAGGCAGAGGTACACAATGCCCTAGGGACTCATCACTGCCTGATGCCCTTAACATGTTCTATAAACACTTTAAAGACCCAGACCACCCAGCACCAGCCTCACCTCAACACCGAAAGACGAATTTCTCATTGTGACCTCAGCCAAAGTGATGAGTAATTTCAAGAGGATTAATCCTTACAAAGCAACTGGCCTAGACAACATCCCCAGTAAGGTGCTGAAAGACAGTGTCAATCAGCTCTGTGAGGTGCTGGCCGACATCTTTAACTCCTCTGTCACCATGGCAACAGTTCCCACCTGCCTGAAGACTGCCACCATCATCCCAGTCCCAAAGAGCTCCAAAGTGACTGTCTGAACAACTCATTCTCACTCCCTACTCATCATATATTGATGCTTGGGCTCAGGGTCCCTCCGCGTCACATATTTGATGCGTCGGGTCGCCCCTTCTCATCATTATTTGGTGTGTAGGGTAATATCATTGAATGTTATACTGTGATCTTGTCTTCCGGTTTGGATAGTGAAGCACTTTCATATCTACTTTTTTTTTAGCAACAGGATGCATTTCTCTCTCAAAATTTAAACCTTAGGCCTAACCTGATAACAAACCCTAAACTTAACCATTCACTTTTTATTTGACCCCCGAACCCCAAACAAACCAAAAAATTATGAGAAGGGGCGACCCGACGCATCAAGTATGTGACGCGGAGGGACCCTGAGCCCAAGCATCAATATATGATGAGTAGGGAGTGAGAACATGTTGGTCTGAATGACTACATTGAGAATTGAGTACATAGGGTCCCAGTTACATCCAACAAATGTATAAATTGTAAAGAAAAACATTAATAAGATCTAAGATATGAACTAAGAAATACACTAAACTAAGAATATGCTTAGCACTAATAGTACAAAAACAATATGCTGAACAACCGCAGCACAAACTTGAGTCTGTATGAGCAGATGAGTACGGATGAACACAGCAACATTAAATAAATCAGCAGCATGAGGTCAGCAACATGGATAGTCAGCAGCACATACAGTATCAACAATCAAGTGGCATTACAGTGGGGGTTTTTCACAGTGAAAATCCTGGTTAGGGATTCATGAGAAACTGCTTCAGGGTAGAAGCTGTTCCTCAGTCTAATGGTTCTACGTTTAATGTTCCTCAACCTCCTACCTGCAGGGAGAGTTTCAGCTGGCAACAGTGGATGGCACAATGGATTGTGTTCACTGACAATGCTTTCTGGAAGTATTCCTGAGCCCATTCTGTTATTTCCTTGACAGTGGCATTCCTGTTTGAGGTGCAGTGACGTTTAAGGGCCCGGAGATCACGAGCATCCAGTAGAGTTTTACGGCCTTGACCCTTACGCACAGCGATTGTTCCAGATTCTCTGAATCTTTTGATGATGTTATGCACGGTTGATGATGATAACTTAAAAGTCTTTGCTATTTTACACTGGGTAACACCATTCTGGTATTGCTGCACCATCTTTCTGTGCAACAGTAACCGTGTTTCCATCTATTTTCATTTCGAATTTTGAGCTAATTTTTGAAATACATGTATTGCAAAAATGTAAATACAAATTAATGCGTATCAGAAGTGTTTCCATTAACTGGCTTGAAGCGCATCATTGACGTCAGCGTCATTAAGTCAGACGTCAGCGTTACGCATGTCTACAGTAAACAGGAAGTAGCGGTTGAAAACAGGACCCGACCACACATCTCGGCAAAATGGAGAGAATATTTCAGGTATGTGTTGCTATCGGGCAAGTTGTATTTATTCTGTCATGCCAACTACCGTATTTTCCGGTGTATAGGTCGCACCTTTTTATGTTTTTTTTTTCAAGGCCTGCGACCTATACTCAGGTGCGACCTATATATGGCTTGTTATCACTTTCGGTGAAACAAATTTTTAAATCCAGCTCATTTCACAATTACGTTCATTTATTAAGGAAAAGTTCAGCTCAGACATATATTTGCTATAATTTTTATCAAACAAATAATTGTTTTTAAGTGTTAATCTTCTTAAAAGCCTTGCTGTGCACTCCTGTGGCAGACATTTGCAGCAGAGCTAAACGTAGGTGCGACCTATACACCGGTGCGACCTATCTAGGGATTTTTCCAATCTATTGGTGATAATTGGACAATGCGACCTATACACAGGTGCGACCTATACGCCAGAAAATACTGTAGTTTTAGCGATGTTACATGTTGTCCGGAGCGGAAACAGCTGATCAGTCACATGACGTGAATGTTCGCTACGGCAGAAATGAGTCGGCAAATCTGTTTCCATCTGTCGTTTTGCGCATCAGCTCTCTTTCGAAACCCCAAAAACCACCTCAAGCGAGCGTATCAACTTTTGAGCGAATTAGAGGAAGTTAACTCGAATTTTGCCGTTTCCATTCAGCTTTTCTGAAGCAATGCTTCAAAATGCGCATCTAGAAACCTTGATGGAAACACGGCTAGTGGTGGAATTGGTGATCGTCTTACCATCTTGGCTTCTGAGAGACACTGACACTCTGCAAAGCTCTTTTTATACCCAATCATGTTGTCAATTGATCTAATTAGTGTTAATTGGTCTTCCAGCTGTTCGTTAAATGCTCATTTTCCTTGTTCCAGCCACTTATTGCTACTTGTCCCATTTTTTGGGGATTTGTTGACACTGTGAAATTTTGAATCAACATATTTTTCCTTTAAAATGTTACATTACTCAGATTAAACATTTGATCTGTCATCTATGTTATATTACGAATAAAATATTGACATTTGCCATCTCCATATCATTGTATTCAGTTTTTATTCACAATCTGTTTAGTGTCCGAACTTTTTTGGAATCCGGTTTGTACAAAATAATATTGTAAAAGAACTAAAAAAGAATTAAATTCATTTTGACACGTAATTTTTTTTTAAACTATTCCTGTTAACATTCAGTTTTATCTTTTTTTCCTTCAAATCGCTGTGTGCACGTTTAAAAAAAGAAACGGTTATCTTGTTGTTGCTTTTTAATGACAATACTTATGTACAAACAACAAATAAAAAGTTTTTGATGTATCCTTAATCTTGAATACTTCAACAAGATATTTATAGTTTATTTTCTAAGGACTATACAGTCCCAAATGTTTATTAACGTTGCACACACAGATAGATTAGAGGGTTCAAAGTCTGAGACAAAGATGGGAGCCAACTTCTCAAAATCTTGGAAATGTTACATTCAGTAACATTAAATCTGAACGTTGGATCCTTATTTGTGAGCCATAAATGCAGTTTTCATGAGGATGGCCAATATGGTCCATTGTTTGGACATCTGCTGGGCGTTTCATCCCTTTGTCTTTTTTCTCTTGTAGCTGAGATGCACAGAAGAGATCAGTCATTAGGTACAGCAGTAAAGCAGTCACTTTATTTTGTTAAACACAGGTTTATTACAGCCTCAATTCAAGTTAGTAATTCCTCTTTTTACCGCTCCAATTTTCCATTGCTGTCTTTGCTGGACTTTGTAGAGTAGGAGAAGATCGACTGGACAAAGTCAGGACTGTCAATGTCTTCAGATGCCACTCCTGTACAAATAAAGTGTATTCCAGTGACTAACGTTAATGGACAAAAAAAAGCACACGGTTGGCCAGCGCTAAGTGGCATAGCATGTGTTAGCATACAACTTTGCAACAGTAACAACAAATGATTAGCAACTCAACTCAGCATCACTGAACTGATATCTTAGCTTGTAAGCTAGGTACACTCGTATTTGAGTGATCAATTGTTCATAGTTTTGTATATAGGACGCAATAACCAGCAATGCTTGTTAGCTAGGTAGCCTTACCTCATATGAAGTGCTCGCTGAAGAATGTTGCATTTTTAATCATCTGCTTTTTCCAATCGCTTCTCCTGATGGCTTGCAACCAAAGACGTCTCATGTTAGCCTTGAACGGGGTGCAAGTTGATGGAATTCTGTAAAACTTGCGCGTTTTATTGTTTTTACCAAAACGGTTGGTGCAACCTACAGCACAACAAGACATGATTGCTGTTTCTTTCTGCGACTGACATGCGCAGTATACCAGGAAGTGACCCGGAAGTGATGTTGACTGATAATCCGTCTATATACAGAATTGTGTGGTTGACTGTATCAAAGTATGGTGACAGATCCAATAAAATCAATGCACTGCTCTGACCAGAGTCTGCAGCCATTAATAAATTAGAGACTTTTAACAAGGCAGTTTCAGAAGAGTGCATTTTGCGCGAAAGACTAACTTATCTAGAATATCATTACAGTACTTTGCAAGAAAGTCGTCAACTGTCCAACCACCAACTTCTCCAGAGTTTTGACAAGAAAAGGCAGTTTTGATATTGGCCTGTAATTGCAGAGCTCAGTGGGGTCCAAGTTGGACTTTTTCAAGATAAGAATTAAAACTGGTTGTGTCAAAAAACATGGAACTGATCCTGTTGAAAGAGATATGTCAATTAATTCAGCAACATGTGTGTGTGTGTGTGTGTGTGTGCGTGCGTGCGTGTGTGTGTGTATATATATATATAGATATATATATATATATATATATATATAGAGAGAGAGACAGAGACAGAGAGAGAGACAGAGAGAGAGTGTAATATATTGATAACAAATACATTAAAAGCCTGCATCCTCTCACCATCATTGAGGTCTTGCAGCAGGTTCTCCTGACCAGAAAAGTCCAGCTTGACTCTGATGCTGATGGTCAGAGTCATGGTGTGGCCTGGCTTCAGAGGCAGGTGGCCAAGCGCTTCCTCTAGGTCCCAGCTCAGAAAGTTACCAAACACTTTTTCTGCATCAACAAGACAGATTAAAAAAAAAACATTTAAATGTTAAAAAACATTAAAACATCTGACCCGAAAAGGAAGAAGCAGATAAAGATAAGAGATGGATGGATGAACATATGATGCCGAACTTATCAATTACAGTGTTGTGTATAAACATTTGTCCCGCTTTATAATTGTTCTATATTGTAGCCTTACAACTTCTAATTTAATAGGATTTTTCTTTGACTAAAAGCAACAATTCTAGAAAAACTTCAAAATATTACTGATGTTAAATGGGGTTACAAACTTTTTTCAAATATTTCTATGAATTTTCAAACAGAAAAAAATTTAAAGCATGTTTGTCACCAAGTTTATTCAGCTGTGGGTCTTAAAGACATTTTAACTTTAATGTACTTTTGATGCTGTTCAAAGAAAGAGATTAGCCAACAATAAATATGACAGTGAGAGGACTGAAGAGAGGAGACAGGAATATAAGGAGATGGGACGTAGAGCAAAGAGGGAAGTAGCTGAGGAAAAGCAGAGAGCGTACAATGAGTTGTATGGGAGACTGGACACTAAAGAGGGCGAGAAGGACTTGTACCGATTGGCAAGACAGAGGGATCAGGCTGGAAAGGATGTGCAGCAGGTTAAGCTTATTAAAGATAGGAATGGTAATGTTCTAACAAGTGAGGAGAGTGTGACAGGAAGATGGAAGGATTACTTTGAGGAGCTAATGAATGAAGTGAATGAAAGAGAAAGAAGGGTAGAGTCATAGAAACTGTGGACCAAGAAGTGGGAAAGATTAGTGAGGGTGAAGTCCAGAAAGCTCTGAAAAGAATGAAGAAGGGGAAGGCAGTAAGACCTGACGACATAGAGGTTTGGAAATGTCTTGGACAGATGACAGGGAGGTTTTTGACTCAAATATGCAATGGCATTTTTGATGGTGAGAAAATGCCTGAGGAATGGAGAAGAAGTGTACTGGTGCCCATTTATAAGAACAAGGGTGATGTACAGCATTGTAGCAACTACAGAGGAACTAAGTTGGTGAGCCTCACGATGAACATCTGGGAGAGAGTTGTGGAAGCAAGACTTTGAAAAGAGGTGACTATCAGTGAGCAACAGTATGATTTCATGCCAAGAAAGAGCACCACAGAGGCATCTTTGCTTTGAGAATGCTGATGGAGAAGTACAGAGAGGGCCAGAAAGAACTCCATTATGTCTTTGTGGAATTAGAAAAAGCATATGACAGGGTGCCGAGGGAGGTGCGGTATTGCATAAGGAACTCTGGAGTGGCAGAAAAGTATGTTAGACAGGACATGTATGAGGACAGCAGGACAGTGGTGAGATGTGCTGTAGGAGTGACAGATAGCTTCAAGGTGGAGGTGGGATTGCATCAAGGATCAGCTCCGAGTCCCTGCTTGTTTGCTCTGGTGATGGACCGACTAACAGACTGATACTTTTTATTCCTTACAGGAAGTAGAGAGTCAGAAGAAATAATTTGGCTCAAGTATTTAATGTTTTTCTATAAGTTACAGTATGGTCACGATAACTGATGAGTGCTATCATATTCTTTGCCCATCTATATTTCCATAATAATCATGATATTAGTGATCAGATTTTACTTTTTATTCTTTGGAGGAGGGAGAGAGTCAGCCTTCCTCCAAAGAATAAAAATTAACATATGCTCACTAAAATCATGATTATTATGGAAATATAGATGGGCAAAGAATATGATAGTGTTTATCAGGTATTAGAAAGTTCATTCTCAATAGTCCAGGTATCAAATCCGCTCATTCTCAATCAGTTCATCTGGACAATTTCTTTTTAGTAGAAACGTTTCACCCTCACTCCAGAGGGCTTCGTCAGTCAGAGCAGTCCAAAGCAAACTGAAGCTACCCCACCAAGTAAACAACTTAAGTGGACCAACCAGTTTGCTGTAGCCAAGATGGTTTCTGGGGGCTTGTCCCTCGTCGACTCCTCCCAGGCAGGCAGACATGTCCAAAGTGGTTCAAGACCAGAAAGTTCATTCTCAATAGTCCAGGTATCAAATCCGCTCATTCTCAATCAGTTCATCTGGACAATTTCTTTTTAGTAGAAACGTTTCACCCTCACTCCAGAGGGCTTCGTCAGTCAGAGCAGTCCAAAGCAAACTGAAGCTACCCCACCAAGTAAACAACTTAAGTGGACCAACCAGTTTGCTGTAGCCAAGATGGTTTCTGGGGGCTTGTCCCTCGTCGACTCCTCCCAGTTATTGCAAAGTATGATGTAAAAATGCAACAGCACCCCCTATGGTCACAATATATGGTGGTTACAGAATATGGTGTAACAACGGGCTCCGGGTTAGAAATTACGACTCTAAATGGACTTGCGACCTGTCCAGGGTGCACCCAACCTCTCGTACAGTGATGGCTGGATATGGGCACCAGTGACCCCCACTACCCGAAAAGGAAGAAGAGGGTAAATATAAAGGATGGACGGATGGATGGATGGACATCATATACAGAAGATATCTGTAAATTTCAGCTAAATCTCAGACTTTCGTTATCCCGTGTGAATGTGCCACATTAAAAGCAGATGTTAGGGAGTAATGTATTTATTATGTGTGGTCCCTAGGTAAAATTAATCCCCTGTGAATAGGGCTTTAGACATTTTTTGTTCCCAGCACCAGATATGATGGCTCTGATTTAAGCTTCCTAGATTTTCTAAATGAGAAGAATGATTCAGCTGCATCCACTTCAGCTGACATGAATGGACCGTCCCCTGAATGAAGCATGCACCTAGCCTGTGCAGGTGAGCTACTCTTGATTGCAGGGCTGCAGGAACAGCACAGAGGCTGATAATGACACACACAGCAGAGCTGGAGACTGCACCCTCACTGCAGAGAACAACAGCAAATATGGTGTAGTTTGATTCATCCCCAAAACCCATGAAGTCATTCAAGAGGATGTGAATGTAGGCAGCATTAAATAAACATTCAGTGTGTATTCATAAACTCTAAGATTTTGAAATGAATTTAAAGTAAAATATAGCGAAACGGAGCAGCATGTGAGGCAGAGAAGGGATGAAGAGAAGGGAAAAGACTTATTTTTTTTTATTTTTTTTTATTGATGTATATATAATATGTGTAAGTCTGGCCTTGTATTTCACCATGCAGAAACCCTTGGCTGTGGCTGGACAGACAATTATCACATTGTTTAATTGGCAGTAATAAATTAAAGAAGCTTAGATTACTGAAGAAAAATATTTTATGCCTTTTTAAAGTATCATTGAGAGCCTCTATAATGTTTTCACATCAGCTACACTTAACAGCAAAAATGGAAACTAATGGACATTAAAGCATCTCCTATTTCACATCAAGTGAAAAAGTACTTTGTGAACAAAAGGATAACAAGCTAGTTTAAAGCCCCCAGTATAGCACTGCATACGTCCATACGCAGAGGTACGCACATACTATGCAGAGGTACAAGCGTACCCCCGCAGGGCATGTACGCGCAAAGCTCAAATTTTACGACCGCGTACGCAAACGCGGTGTCACACAATAAACTATCCGGCGCCGGACTGTTTTGTATGCGACACAAATGTATTAAATTCCCCTTCTTCATCCCTGATCTGGCCTTTTCTTTTGTTTTTTTTTGCCAAAAGGCAGTGATCTCTTCCTCCTCCGTTGACGCCATGACTGAAATGATTTTGTCACGAGCAAATTAAATTCAGGTGACATCCAGCATGGCTGCGGGAGGTTCTGCAGATTTCCTGGTGTGCTGGTCTGATGTGTGAGCTGTAGGACCAGCGCTCCCTGTTTTTTTTTTTTTTAGAACTTTTTATTAACAACATATAAACACAGAACACTGCTGTGGCTGGAGCTGCCAGCTCTCGCCTCCCCCACGACCTGTCAATCAATTCAGTAGGCATGTCAGCAAATGACCAATCAGTCACCTCAATTTGTCCCGTAGGTAAACACTCCTTATCTGTTGAGTTGAGCTGCAGCTGCTCAGGGTGGACACTCGAGTATGATGTCTGAACCCTCTGCGTACGGACACACGTACGTACGGACGTACGCAGAGGTATACAGTACTGGTGGCTTAAGTGCAGACATGAAACTGACACAGTAGTCTTTACAAAAGCAAACTAAATAATTTACATTACAGTAGTCCCTCGTTTAAAGCGGGGGATTCTTACCCTGAATACACACAATAAGTGAAAAACCGTGAAGTAGGAATAGTAGTACAGGTAGTATAGTTTATTTTATTATTTATATATGTGTATATATGCATTTTAAACCCTTCTCCCACTTTTGCAATATTCTAAGCAATGTTTCTACACTTTAAACGCTCTAAAACAGCACAGAATGTCATGACTTCAGCTCTCTGCCTCCTGCTGCACTCTAGGCCACGCCCACATCTCTGCTCTGCATGATCAGCTGATAAGCTACAGAAGGCAGCTGCTCCCACAGCTGTGGGCGGCTAACATGTGCTAAATAATTGAAAATAATTTATTTTTAATAAAAAAAATCCATGCCAATCGTGTGGCTCATCCATCAATCAGCCATTGTCATGTTCAATCTTAATTTGAAAAACTACGATAGATCGAGTCCGCGAAAAACAAACTGCAAAAGTAGAGCGGGACCACTGTAGTTCTTTTTAATCTTCCCCAAACCAAAACATATTCAAAATTTCTGTAAAATTCAGAATACAATTTTAAATAATTTTAACATACAAAGCTCTCAACAACCAATGTCCATCTTTTATTTAAGATCCTATTGGTCCATATTATTCTTGGCTTTGATATTTGCAGTGATAAACTGTGGAAGGAGTGTGGACAACAAGCCCTTCAAACCTGAGAGATGGAGCAGTTTGCTCATGAGGAATGGGCCAAAATACCTGTAAACGGGTGCAAAAGTCACACAAGGCTACAGAAATTGCTTGATCACAGGAATTATCTAAAAAAGAACTATCCTTTATGCCAAGACCTTCGCTTTTAATTGTATTATAAAATATTTCTCTTAATACAAAAATCAAGAGAATGTATCCAAAAAGTTACTCCATTCATCAAATACTTCATTTTCTTCCACCTATCCATAGACTGGTCATGGAAGTAACACATTCAGGACTCCTGAATGTGTTACTTCCTGAATCAGGAGACCTATCCAGATATTCCTCTATCCAGAAACACTTTCCAGCTCCTCCTAAGTGATCCTGCAAAGTTCCTAGGCCAGAGAGACTACATAATCCCTCCAACAAGTACTGGTTCTGTCTCTGTGTCTTCTGGGATGTGCCAAAAAATGACTCCAGAAGGGAAATGACAAAGAGAAATGCTAATCAGTTGCCCAAACCATCCTGATCATGCTCAATAATCCAGGTAGAAAAATCTAAAAAAAAAAGTTAAGTCTGGTCCTCTGGACATTCAAAAAACAAAATAAAACACAACAAAACCTGGCTTAATGATGAAAACAAAAATAACGTTCACATCGAAGGATATGAATTATATCATTTAAACAGAAACAATAAAAAAGGTGGAGGAGTAGCTCTATTTGTCAAAAATGAAATAAAGTGTAGAATAATTAAAGAAATGTCAATAATTGTTGACAATCTTATGGAAATAATAACAATAGAAATATTAAACGAAAATGCTAAAAACATATCCATAAGTTGTGTATATCGATCACCAGGATCAAATATAGAAATATTCACCGATAAAATCATACAACTACTGGAAAAGAGTTTAAATAAAAAAGTTTTCTTGTGTGGAGACTTTAATATTGACCTGGGAAATAAAACGGATTCAAATAACATCAGCACATTTCTAAATTCAATGTATAGTTTAAATCTTTATCCGTTAATATCAAAACCAACAAGAATTACAACTCATAGTGCTACGATAATTGACAACATTTTCACAAATATAACTAATGGGGATATGACAGGTGGTATCTTAACAACTGATTTAAGTGATCATTTACCAGTTTTCACTATCTACAGAAATGATCAAAACATTACAAAAGAAGTTACAATTAAGAAAAAAATAATAAACACATCAAAAAAAGCTATGGATCAATTAAAAGATGATTTACAGAAGCAAAACTGGAAGGACGTGTATATTGATGATGTTAACAGATCATATGATGAATTTATGAACATTTTAGAAGCTCTGTATGAAAAGAATTGTGTGCAAAGAAATTGTAGAAAAAGAAATATTGTTGACCAACCTTGGATGACTAAAGGGTTGAGAAATGCTTGTAAAAAAAAAACTTGTATTTATGTTTCTTAAAAACGAGAACACAACAAGCTGAAGAAAAATATAAAAAATATAAAAATAAATTGGTAATGATTATAAGAAGATGCAAGAAAGAATACTATAGTGATTTATTAAACAAGAGCAATGGTGACACTAAAACAACATGGCGAGTAATAAATGATGTTCTAAAAAGTCATAAAGCAAAAACGAACATTGCAAAATATTTTGTGAAAGATGACAAAGAAATACATGATGAGAATGATATCGTAAATGAATTTAATCAATATTTTGTAAATATTGGATCAAGCCTTGCAGCTAAAATACCAAAAGTAGATAATAAGGTGTGTCATTCAATTAAAAGCTGCACCAACAGTATTTTTCTTAGTGGAACTAACAAAGAGGAAATTATGAAAATGGTAAAAAATCTCTCAGACAAGAGATCAAAAGACTGGGTGGACATGGATATGATGTTCGTAAAAGAAATAATAAGTTATGTTATTGAACCATTTACATATATATGCAATTTATCTTTTTCAACAGGAATATTTCCAGATAACATGAAAGTAGCAAAGGTAATTCCTCTTTTTAAAAATGGTGATAAATGTGTATTCAATAATTATAGGCCAATATCCTTATTACCACAGTTCTCAAAAATTCTAGAAAAACTATTTGTGACCAGATTGGATCAATTTATTGATAAACAAAATATTTTAAGTAGCAGTCAATATGGGTTTAGAGAAAAAAACTCTACGTCAATGGCTCTCATGGATTTAATGGAACAAATAACTAATGCTGTCGATCATAAACAGTACTGTGTTAGTGTTTTTGTTGATCTAAAAAAAGCATTTGATACCATTGACCACACCATTCTCCTTGAAAAACTAAATAAATATGGTATTAGAGGACCAGCATTACAGTGGGTATCTAGCTATTTGAAGGACAGGAAACAGTTTGTGCAAATAAATGATGTTAGATCTGACCTCCGTGATATCACTTGTGGAGTTCCTCAGGGTTCTGTGCTTGGACCAAAGTTATTTATTTTATATGTGAATGACTTGGTAAATGTGTCAGGACTACTTAAATGTGTTCTTTTTGCCGATGACACCACATTTTTCTGTTCGGGTAATGACATAAAACAGATTTTGGATATGATGAAAACAGAATTTATAAAAATACAAACTTGGTTTAAATTAAACAAATTATCTTTGAATTTAGATAAAACTAATTACATGATATTCAGTAACAAAAAGAGAATTGTTGATGACGATCCATTTGAAATTGAAGATGTTGTGATCTGTAAAGTGAGTGAAGTGAAGTTTCTGGGTGTTATCATTGATGACAAACTGACGTGGAAACATCATGTAAATTCCATTAAAAAAAATAGCTAGATCAATTGCAGTACTGTATAAAGTCAGGGATTTTTTAATTGATAAAGCTCTACATATGTTGTATAACACAATCATTGCTCCACATTTAATCTATTGTATTGAGGTTTGGGGAAAAGCGTGCAAAACTATTACAAAGCCTGTTTTTATTTTACAAAAGAGAGCTGTAAGAGTAATCACCAGAAAACA
The DNA here is from genome assembly GCA_038048925.1 of Garcialebias charrua. Taxonomy (NCBI): domain Eukaryota; kingdom Metazoa; phylum Chordata; class Actinopteri; order Cyprinodontiformes; family Rivulidae; genus Garcialebias; species Garcialebias charrua. The sequence goes on from JBBPBX010030046.1 coordinate 18,999, forward strand.
TTTCAGTCACCCATCAAACACTTTGTTTCTTCAGCTAAACTTATTGAAATTCCAGGAATTGGTAGAATATAGTATTTTATCAGTTATGTATAGGGCTCATAATAACACATTACCTTTAAATATCCAAAGAAACTTTATAAAAAGACAAAGTTATTACAATCTCAAAGGGACAGAGATATTCATCAAACCACAATTCAGAACCAGCTTAAAGGGACGGTCTACCTCAATTCAGGGAATTCGATTGTGGAATGCTCTGGAGAGTGATGTTAAAAATGAAAAATCAATGCATACATTTAAGAAAAAGGTCAAAAAGGACTTGCTCAAAAACTATATATGATGTAACCTTGCGTGTTTGTGTATTTCACCTATGTTGTACTTATGATGTAGCTTAGTGCGTTTGTGTATTACAGTTAGAAAAACTAAGTAGAGTTAGTCATTTTGTGAAGCAGTTTGTGTATTACAGTTAGAAAAATTAAGTAGAATTATTCATTTTTGTGATGTATTTTGTGTATTACAGTTAGGAATATTAAGTAGAATTATTCATTTTTGTGAACATCTTGATGTTGTGCCATCTTTTAGTTTGTGTATTACAGTTAGAAAAATTAAGTAGAATTATTCATTTTATGATCTAGTTTGTGTATTACAGTTAGGAAAATTAAGTAAAAAATAAAATAATAAAAAAATAGGAAAATTAAGTAGAAAAAAAAATTATTAATTTTTTTAGTGTGATGTAGTTTGTGTATTAGTTAGAAAAATTGTGTATTAGTTAGAAAAATTAAGTAGAATTATTCATTTTGTGATGTAGTTTGTGTATCACAGTTAGAAAAATTAAGTAGAATTATTCATTTTGTGATCTAGTTTATGTATTACAGTTAGAAAAATAAGTAGAATTATTCATTCTGTGATGTTGCTTGAAGGTTATCATTGGTTGAACAAACTGTGAAATAGGGGCAGATATAATAAGATTTCATCTTCTTTCTGCTCCCTTCATTTTATCCTACTTGTATTCTTGTATCTGATGAAACTGTCTTGTATTGTTCTTTTAAAATGAATGAATAAACATCAATCAATCAATCAATCCACCTCACTCTGTCCTCTGCATCCTCTGTCCTCACACCATCTACCTTCATGTCCTCTCTAACTGCATCCATATCTACTCTGTCTTTTTCCTGGGAGCTGCCCTCTCAATAACAGGCGGCAGGTAGCGATGTCACCATCTACTAGTGTCTGGCGCCACCTACTTTGACTGATGTTTTTTTTATTCCTTTGGAGTCAGTCAAATTGTCTGCTGTGATAGTCACATGACTAATTTCAGTTGTTCTAGCGGGAAAGACACAGCCACCCAGAGACTTAATTTTAATTTCTAAAAGTACAAATTTTAAACTAAACAACAGGTTTTTATTTTTATTGAGTTGATAGGCCTAGTAAAGCCAGAGTTTTGTCATGCCACATCTTTTTCTGAAAATCATCATCATATCTGAAGCACGAGAAAGTAGTTGGGTGGTAAGTGCCATGGTCATGTAATCCTGAGGTTGTGGGTTTGAGACCAGATTGTGTCAGGAAGAGCATCTAGCATAATACAATTTGTCACATCTTTCATGCAAGTTCACTTGCTGTGGTGACCCCTGAAAAAGGAAGTCAGAGTCAGAGTTTCTTTGTCATTTGCACCACATGTGTTACATGTGATGGAACAAGATTATGTACACAGGGTCCCAGTTACATCCAACAATAATTTTTTAAAGAAACACCAGTAATAAGATCTAAGATATGAACTAAGAAAAACATTAACTAAAAATACACTAAGCACTAATAATAGCATAAAAACATTACTTGGGACAGCAGCACGAACATTAGTCTATGTGAGCAGATGAGCACGGATGAACACAGCAACATGAAACAGATCAGCAGCAGCAACATGAAACAGATCAGCAGCAACATGAAACAGATCAGCAGCAACATGAAACAGATCAGCAGCAACATGAAACAGATCAGCAGCAACATGAAACAGATCAGCAGCAACATGAAACAGATCAGCAGCAACATGAAACAGATCAGCAGCAACATGAAACAGATCAGCAGCAACATGAAACAGATCAGCAGCAACATGAAACAGATCAGCAGCAACATGAAACAGATCAGCAGCAACATGAAACAGATCAGCAGCAACATGAAACAGATCAGCAGCAACATGAAACAGATCAGCAGCAACATGAAACAGATCAGCAGCAACATGAAACAGATCAGCAGCAACATGAAACAGATCAGCAGCAACATGAAACAGATCAGCAGCAACATGAAACAGATCAGCAGCAACATGAAACAGATCAGCAGCAACATGAAACAGATCAGCAGCAACATGAAACAGATCAGCAGCAACATGAAACAGATCAGCAGCAACATGAAACAGATCAGCAGCAACATGAAACAGATCAGCAGCAACATGAAACAGATCAGCAGCAACATGAAACAGATCAGCAGCAACATGAAACAGATCAGCAGCAACATGAAACAGATCAGCAGCAACATGAAACAGATCAGCAGCAACATGAAACAGATCAGCAGCAACATGAAACAGATCAGCAGCAACATGAAACAGATCAGCAGCAACATGAAACAGATCAGCAGCAACATGAAACAGATCAGCAGCAACATGAAACAGATCAGCAGCAACATGAAACAGATCAGCAGCAACATGAAACAGATCAGCAGCAACATGAAACAGATCAGCAGCAACATGAAACAGATCAGCAGCAACATGAAACAGATCAGCAGCAACATGAAACAGATCAGCAGCAACATGAAACAGATCAGCAGCAACATGAAACAGATCAGCAGCAACATGAAACAGATCAGCAGCAACATGAAACAGATCAGCAGCAACATGATGTGATTTTTCAGTGATTATTCTGGTTAGATATTCATGAGTCTAACAGCCTCAGGGTAGAAGCTGTTCCTCAGTCTAGTGGTTCTACACTTAATGCTCCTCAACCTCCTTCCTGAGGGGAGCGGGCAAAAAGTGTGTGCTGGGTGAGTGTAGTCCTTCATGATGCAGGTGGCTCTCTTCCTGCATCTGGAGGTGTAAATGTCTGTGATAGTGGGGAGACTGACTCCAACATCTTCTGTGCAGCCTTCACCACTCTCTGTAAAGCTTTTCTTTCTGCAGCTGTGCAGCCTCCATGCCACACGTTGATGCTGGAGCACAGGATGCTCTCCACTGCACACCTGTAGAAGGAAGTGAGGACTGAGCTTCTCAGACCAGCTCGCCTCAGCTTCCAGAGGAAGTAGAGTCTCTGATTACCTTACTTTCAGACTGGTGGTGTTGTTGCTCCGGCTGAGGTTCTTGTTCAGGTACACACACAAGTACTTGTAGCTGGAGACCACTTCCACCGCAGATCCTCTTATGTTCAAGGGGGTATAGGTGTTTTTTCCTTGCTGTTATCAATAGCAGTCTGTCCTCAGGTGTTGTCCCAATAAGTTTTAAACATGTGGTGGTGCAGCCCCTGCTTAAAAGTCCTATGTTAGTCCAAACTGTCTTGGCTAATTTTAGGCCCCCAAGCTGCCTTTTATTTCAAAAACTTTAGAAATAATTGTGTATTCACAGGTAACATGTTTTCTGGATGAACACGATATCCTGGAGGTTTTTCACTCTGGCTTCACTCCACGGACTCCCTTTTATTTTAAAGTTAAGATTATTTTATTTGTTTTTAAAAGTTTAAAATGTCTTACCCCATCCTACCTCTCTGAGCTACTTCACGCGTACTCTCCTGCTCGGTGCCTCAGATCAGCTGATCACCTACTCCTGGAGGTTCCGAGATCCAAACGGATAAGGGACAGAGCTTTTCATATGCTGTATCATCTGCAAACTTTACAATATGACAGCCTTGATGGGTAGCTGCACAATCATACATGAGCAGAGTGAACAGGAGAGGGCTCAACACACATCCTTGAGGAGCCAGTGCTGAGGGTTATGGTGGAGGAGGAGAAGTTGTGGATTCTCACTGACTGTGGTCTGTTTGTTAAGAAATCTAGTACCTAGTTGCAAATGGAGGGGCTTAGTCCTGGTGTGAATAGTTTGTCCGTCAGGGTTTGGGGGATCATGGTGTTGAAGCCAGACGTGAAGTCCACAAAGAGCATACGGACGTATGAGTCTTTCATCTCCCGGTGATTGAGCACAGTGTGGACCACAGAGGAGATGGCGTCCTCTGTTGATCGGTTCTCACGGTGTGCATACTGATGAGGGTCCTCGTTGATGTTGATGGTTGTTTTAATGTGGGTCGTGACCAGTTTTTCGAAGCATTTAGCGACTATCGAGGTGAGGGCCACTAGCCGATAGTCATTCAGCCCAGACATTGTAGAGCCTTTTGGGACTGGGATGATGGTGGCAGTCTTCAGGCAGATGGGCACTATCTCCAAGGTAAGTGAGGTGTAAAAGATGTCTGCCGGCACCTCGCAGAGCTGATCAGCACATTATTTCAACACTTTCCCGGGGATGTTGTCTGGGCTGGTTGTTTTGTGAGGGTCGATCCTCTTCAAAGTACCCCTTACTCCCAGTACTCCCAGCAATCCCTGTTTTTATTATTTTATAGAACTTTTTATTAAATCAAAAAAGGCGTTAAATACAGAACAACTGGACTTTATTTGTAGCAACAAATAAAGTCCAGTTGTACTGTATTGAACGCCTTTTTTGATTTTATCATGTCCTGGACGACTGAGAATCTTCACCAGCAACTTTTTATTAACAACATATAAACACAGAACACCGCTGCGGCTGGGGATGCCATTGCTCTTTTTTTTTTTTTGGACCTGTCAATCAATCCAGTAGGTGTGTCAGTAAATGACCGATCGGCGACCTCAAATTCCCCGAAGGTAAACGCCCCTTGTCTGTGGAGCTGACTGCAGCCACTCAGGGTGGACGCTTGAGTATGAAGTCTCAACCCTCTGCGGACAGTGCACATAGTTTCCGCAAAGCTGACTATGCGGGAGTATACTGGAGCCTTAAGATAAATAACTTTACTAATTGGCTTTTCTGTGTATGTGAATGTTCCTATAAAGTGCCTTGAGACAACTTTGTTATGATTTGGTGCTATATAAATAAGGTATGCACCGATCCAGATTTTCTTACTTCCAATCCGATCCCGATACTTAAATCTGGATATCGGCCGATACGATCCAGTTCCGATATCATCATCATCATCATTGATGTTACAAACCGGATTCCAAAAAAGTTGGGACATTAAACCAATTGTGAATAAAAACTGAATGCGATGATGTGGAGGTGACATAATCTAATATTTTATTCAGAATAGAACACAAATCACAGATCAAAAGTTTAAACTGAGAGAATGTATCATTTTAAGGGAAAAATATGTTGTTTCAAAATTTCATGGCGTCAACAAATCCCAAAAAAGTTGGGACAAGTCCATTTTTACCACTGTGTGGCATCCCCCCTTCTTCTTACAACACTCAACAGACGTCTGGGGACAGAGGAGACCAGTTTCTCAAGTTTAGAAATAGGAATGCTCTCCCATTCATGTCTAATACAGGCCTCTAACTGTTCAATCGTCTTGGGCCTTCTTTGTCACACCTTCCTCTTTATGATGCACCAAATGTTCTCTATAGGTGAAAGATCTGGACTGCAGGCTGGACATTTCAGTACCGGATCCTTCTCCTACGTAGCCATGATGTTGTGATTGCTGCAGAATGTGGTCTGGCATTATCTTGTTGAAAAATGCAGGGTCTTCCCTGAAAGAGATGACGTCTAGATGGGAGCATATGTTGTTCTAGAACCTGAACATAGTTCTCTGCATTAATGGTGCCTTTCCAGACATGCAAGCTGCCCATGCCACAAGCGCTCATGCAACCCCATACCATCAGTGATGCAGGCTTCTGAACGGAGCGTTGATAACAACTTGGGCTATCCTTGTCCTCTCTGGTCCGGATGACATGGCATCCCAGTGTTCCATAAAGAACTTCAAATCGTGACTCATCTGACCACAGAACAGTCTTCCATTTTGCCACACTCCATTTTAAATGACCCCTGGCCCAGTGCAAACGTCTGAGCTTGTGGAAGCTTGCTTAGAAATGGCTTCCTCTTTGCACTGTAGAGTTTCAGCTGGCAACAACAGATGTCACAGTGGATTGTGTTCACTGACAATGCTTTCTGGAAGTATTCCTGAGCCCGTTCTGTTATTTCCTTGACAGTGGCATTCCCGTTTGAGGTGCAGTGACGTTTAAGAGCCCGGAGATCACGAGCATCCAGTAGAGTTTTACGGCCTTGACCCTTATGCACAGCGATTGTTGCAGATTCTCTGAATCTTTTGATGATGTTATGCACGGTTGATGATTATAACTTAAAAGTCTTTGCTTTTTTATGCTGGGTAACACCATTCTGGTATTGCTGGACTATCTTTCTGCACAAATGTCTGGACGACATTAAGACTTGGATGGCTTCAAACTTCCTAAGTTTTAATGACCAGAAGACTGAAGTCATCATCTTCAGCCCTAGCTCAGCTGCCGCCTCTGATGAAATAAACTTGGACTCCCTCCAGCCGTACCTCAAACACTCCGTAAAAAATCTTGGGATGGTTTTTGACTCGGACCTTAAGTTCGATAAACAGATCAGCTCCGTTCTCCAGAAGAGTTTCTTCCAACTGCGGCAGGTTGCTAAGCTCAAGCCGGTGCTGTCCAGACCTGATCTCGAGACACTAATCCATGCATTCATCACAACCCGCCTGGATTATTGTAATGCACTGTACGCTGGGATCAGTCAGGCCTCCTTCTCACGCCTCCAGCTCGTGCAAAATGCAGCAGCTCGGCTTTTAACCGGTACACGTAAGTTTGAGCACATTACACCTGTTCTCTCCTCACTGCACTGGCTCCCCGTGCGAACTAGAGTCGACTTTAAAATCCTGTTGTTGACCTACAAATGCCTGAATGGCCTCGCTCCCCTCTACCTCTCTGAGCTGCTGGAACCATATGTTCCACCGCGGGCCCTGAGATCATCTGATCAGATGCTCTTGGTGGTTCCAAAAACACATCTGAAGCTCCGAGGAGATCGGGCGTTTTCAGTCACCGGCCCCAAACTCTGGAACAACCTGCCCCTCAACATTAGACAGGCCTCCTCCCTTCACTTGTTCAAATCCCTGCTAAAAACCCATCTGTTCTCTCTGGTGTTTCATACTGTGTGAGCTGACGTAGTGTATATATTTTTACTGTTTTCATTTTAATATTGTTCTTATACATTTTTATTATACTTTACTGCTGTTAATATCAGAATTGTTACTACTGTATTGATGTGTGATACTGTTCTGTAAATTTTTGAGCCTCTTTTATGTTGTGTGTGTGTGTGAAGCACCTTGATAACAGTTTATCTGTTCTAACTGTGCTATATAAATAAATTTGACTTGACTTGACAACAATGGTGGAATTGGCGATCCCCTTACCATCTTGGCTTCTGAGAGACACTGACACTCTGAGAAGCTCTTTTTATACCCAATCATGTTGTCAATTGACCTAATTAGTGTTAATTGGTCTTCCAGCTGTTCGTTATATGCTCAATTTCCTTTTTCCAGCCACTTATTGCTACTTGTCCCAACTTTTTTGGGATTTGTTGACACTGAAATTTTGAATCAACATATTTTTCCTTTAAAATGTTACATTTACTCAGATTAAACTTTTGATCTGTCATCTATGTTCTATTACGAATAAAATATTGACATTTGCCATCTCCACATCATTGCATTCAGTTTTTATTCACAATTTGTTTAGTGTCCCAACTTTTTTGGAATCCGGTTTGTATATGAGGCTGTAATAATCTACTCACAAGTACAATGTGTACACATACATGCATGAATGTTCAAAAAGGCAACTTGAGGTAAGTTTTATTAATGTTGGATAAGTTTAAAAGTTATGATTAAATTCTGCATTTATTCCTAGCTTTAAAGTGGATAATAAAGTGATTAATTTAAGTGATTGTTTAAAGTTATTTTATATATTCTTTTAAATAAGGGGGTGATATAAGATTTTCTTTTCTTCTCTCTGCACTCTTTTCATTCACTCTTTTCATTCAATGTTTTCGTTTTGATGAATTTGTTTTATTTTGTCTCTTTTAAATGAATGAATAAATTAATTAAATTAAATATTAAATAGCTTTACATCTGCTAAGTTCATGGCATAAACCAACACAGACATGTTCCTGTTTTTAGTATTTTACATCGCTTTATAATGTAGCTGTTTATGTTTCTTTTTTATACAGTTTTCTTGTGATTTTTAATTAATAGAATAGAATAGAATATATCTTTATTGGCATATTTGCACCAAGGTACAAAGTTTTGCAATTGGCGCGCGCACCATCCAAAGAGGGACGTACGTACGGAAGCCGCAGCAGTATAAAACCACGCCACCAACAATCAGATATGGAAAAAGGAACATACAGTCGGGTAGTCATTGGTATTCAAAAAAAATATATATCACAATTTGTCTTAGGACACTCTATGATAAAGTCGAAAAAACTCTACCAGCTTAAGCACGAATAGAGACATGTTGCATTTCATGGCAAGCAAGGAGATTAGTCCGTGAGGAATCATTTCAGATAAGCACAGTCTGTAGATGGCCTCAGCTCGGCTCCATCTGAATGCACACAGAGACCTCTGGGGGTAGGGTGGTGGGGCAGCGAGTTCTCAACAGCTTTCACTCCAGGAGAAGTTTCCAGTCAGCCTTCTTTCAAGGTTGCACAGAGTCCCGATTAGATTAGTCACTTTATTTATTTTCAGGCCAGGCTACAGTGTACTTTTGACTGCAGCCTTGAAGTCCAGGTGCTGTCTGATCCAAATCGCCGAATCATGTGAGGTTCCGAGCTACAAATCCCCATCTGTGCCCTGATGGGTCGGCTGTAAACAAGTCCCAAAACACACCGCAGGTCCGCGGCTGTCCGCCGCTGCTCCCATCGTGCGGTTCAGCTCGTACAACAGCTGGGTCATTGAGGTCATAGCCCGGATCAGAGAATCTTGCTGAGCAGGAAGTCTTGCCAGCGCGTTGATCGCCGCGGCAGCCTTCCTCAGCTTCCAGTAGCAGAAACCTCCGCCAATCCCAAAAAGCAGAGCAGCTGCCACCAATATGCCAATAATCCACAAATCTTCAACGTCTTCGACAGAAAGAACGGTCAGACACATTGGCTTCCACTCGCTCCACAAGTCCATAGTGTATCCCACCACATGCGTGTCGAAGGGGCAAGTCGCTTCTCCTGGTCCGGTGCGCTTCGTTGAAAAAATGTTATCGATAGAGGAAACAAACCACGTAATTAAATCCATTTCAAATTGGTTCGAGTGAGCGCTGAAGAGTTACAGACGAGACAAAATGCAAAAGCAGGGAGGAGGAAAACTTAGGGAGGAGAGGAGCAAAAAGAGATGCGACCTGCATTGCCAAGAGCCGGAAGTACAGGCTTTTTTTATGATTGTCTACTCTTGTACTGATAAATATCTCCAGGAGGGTAAACTATATCTTGGCTGCAAGTATCAAGCTGCGAAATCCTTCATTTTCTAAAGCTGATAGCAGTCGGTCAATAATTATGATGAAGTTTAGCAGCTTCTCGGTAAACATTTGAGCTCCGGGGCTTCAGCGGTGTGTTTTTCATGTTCAATCTGAGGCGGGCAGCCTGATTTCAGTCAGCCGCTCTCAGCCTGTCCCTCCACCGAGACAAGGACGTGGCTGGCCGGGTCGGGATGCCTGTGTTTGGTTCGGCGAGAGTGGCGTCCCGCTGAAGCCCCAGAGCTCGAATGTCCAACGTAAAGCTAACTTGACCGCGATTTAATGTGGTGCTATGGCTCTGCAGACATTGCACGTTACTGTCTTGTGGTGTTTTGTGTAAAATACTTCCACACAGCGGACATGTTACGATGAAAAGTTGGCTAGCTGTTAGCTACAGTGCTACTACACGTTGTAGCTGGCAGCAAACTATGAAATGGATTTCCTGAATGTGAGGCGGGTCTTAGTACTCTAGGTTCATGAGACATGCCTACGCTCAGGAAATACATACCATAGTTTGAAGCTGTAGTGAACCAGACGGGGTTCTCTATTACACCTTTGTCGCTTTGATATGTCCCAGTGACACCTTTTCACTGATACTCTCAGAATAAAGACATTAACACTATTTTATTACATTATTTTGAATCAAAACACAATAAGTCATAAGAGACTCTCTTATTCCTCTATTTTGTGTTAATGAATAACCTTGTGTTAAGTAAGCATTATTGAATTCAATGTTTGATAATTCAAACTGTTTAATTCAAGTTGGAAATCCAATGTTATTTCAAAATGATGGTCACTTCTTCATGTGATGAATCAAATGGTGAAAGTGAATTAATATGTCAGACTGAACTCCTCAGTTTTGTTAGAAGTTAGAATACAGTTTTAATCGGTTGTTTTATGAAGCTGGCTCCAGTCTTATCTGTTTCTCTCTCTTCATTCTAAACAACTTCTTAAAAACAATCCTCTCCTGTCCGAGTGACCTTCATGCATTCTAACTCTCTTCCACTGGTTCGTTTGGACCAATCGGGGAAGAACAAGTCTGATCACAGATCCTTTCTTAAAGTTCTAAGCTAAGCTGGAACTGACAGAGTCTGCTGGAGGTCCTCAAGCCATGAGGTTCCCCAAAGAGCTGAATGAACGCCAGTCAAACGCCAATGACACGTCATTCAGTTGGGACTTCATAGCACTTGCAAGCTATGAGTCTGTTTTTGAGCTCTAAGCTCTCTTTTATTGACATTCCGTTAAGGAACGTCTTATCTTGAACAACAACACCAGGAGCTGCCGTTACTACGGTCCGAGTCTTGGCACACTTCTGGAGACGCTGAAGAACGGTAAACGAACTGACCAAACTGGGCCGAGCGGAACTGACCATCTTCACAAGGTAACAAAGTAGTCATATGCTTTACCAAGGGTACCAACGTGTAGCCGAGATCGGCCGGAGAGCTGCCATGTTTCTGGTTAAAACATGTCAAGATAATGCCTCTCCTCATCCTTCATTTTCCTCATCCTCCATTTCCTCTTCACTGAAACTTTCTTACTTTAAGTAACTAAACTTTAAGTTATTTGCCAGCAGAGATATAAGTTATTAAAACCCATAACTTTATTATGTTGTTCCTATGAAATTACGGACGCATGTTTCATCTATGCTGAAGTTAATTATTGGAAAAATGATCAACCAATCATGTACAAATGTGTGATGTAATTTAATGATTCTGTTAAATAAATGGTCCAGTCCTACTGTACCAACATAAGTTTAACGTTTCCTGTGAATTACATCTGGTCAAGGTATAGAATTATTGGTATTAAGCTGAAAAAGAGAGAACTCGTTTAATTAATGATGTATTTTTGTGTCAGTCTAAACCCTGCCAATTTATACATCTAAAATATAGGTAAGTCAGTAAACTGACCCCTTCCTATATTACTACAAAGCCAACAAGCATCATAACCATAACATTTTATTTATAGAGCACTTAAAACAGTGACAAGACCAACCAAAGTGCTGTACAAACATACAAACAAGCAAACAAACAAACAGGCAACACATACAATGAAGTACAAAAACTAGACATTAAAACATTGCAGATAATAAATAAAACGACCATAGATCATCTGGTGTTGAAAGCAACAGAGTAGCAATGGGTCTTTAAATGGGATTTGAAAACCGAGAGGGGGCCTGTCTGAGGAGCAGAGGTAACTCGTTCCAAAGTCTTGGGCCTGCTACAGAGAAGGCCCTGTCACATCTGCATTTAAGACGAGTTCCTGGAACTGTTAAAAGTACCTGGTCTGCTGACCTCAAAGCACGTGGTGGGACATACGGGTGTATCAAAGGAGAATTTTGAACTGAATTTGAAGATGAACTGGTAGCCAGTGCAGGGAGGCTAAGACTGATGCAATGTTCTCTCTTTTGCGTGTACTTGTTAAAATTCATGGATCGGAAATATCGGCAGGTTGGATCGGAAAATCGGATACGTAAATTATGCTGGTATCGGAGGCCGATACCGATACTGGATCGGCCCCATCCCTAATATAAATAAACTGAATATAACTTAACTGAATAGATTCAACCTCTGATACAGACAGTGAGGCACCTTTCTCAAATCTTCCGTCAGCGGGCATTGGGCAAGCAAGATCCTATAGAAGGCACAGACCCATCTGCTGAATGAACGGGTGAGACAGACCAATTTTATCATTGAGGCTTTAAAGGCCACACCTAGTCTTTATGGTTTACTTAAAATTCACAGAAAGTGTACCTTTAAGACCAATTGTTAGCATGATTAACTCTGTCACTTACAATGTTTACAAATATCTGGTCTCTGTACTCATCCCTTTAGTTGGCAGCTCAGAACATTATATATAGAACACCATGGACTTTGAGGATAACTTGAAGGATGTCATCATGGAGACTGATGAAACAATGGTCTCGTCTGATGTAACATCACTCTTTACATCCATTCATGTTGATGAGGCAGTAGAGGTAGTCTAAGGTTAAAATCAGACACCGCTCTGAGCAGCAAGAACATACTTCCTACAGAACAACTGTGTCAACTCTTGAAAATGTGCCTGCAGTCAACCTGCTTCACATATGGGGAGCAATATTATAGCAAAAAACATGGGTGTGCTATGGGGTCTCCAGTTTATCCTATTGTTGCCAACCTGTACATGGAGGAAGTAGAAAAGAGAGCCTTGGTGTCCTTTTCAGGGACACCACAAAGTCATTGGTTCAGGATGACACAGGGTGACGACCAGAGCTGGGCCGACTATGGCCAGTACAGGCCAGAGTTTGGCAATGCATAAGAGGCATAAGGGTCAGCCAAACCACCCAACAGAGGAACGTTAATTTCAAGTGTCTATCGGTATATTAAGGATCCTTATTCCAAGAGGGTTATAATGTGCACAAACCAGCAAATCAAGTGCTTTGCCTTTTGGCTCAGCTTCTCCTTCACCACAATGAACCAGGTCAATGCCTGCCTGCATAACTGCAGATAAAGTCCCAATCTGTCCATATTCATTCAACCTTTATTTAAACAGATAAGTCACATTGAGTCTCGAAGACTAATTTACTCATATATTTCCTGCTCCACCATAACATCAAACATGAAAAAAAAAACACAGAGAACTGAACCCCTCAACTTGAGACAAAGACTCAGTCCTAGCTTGGAGGGAACGTTCTTTCTTGTTTTTCCAGATGAGGATTCTGATCAGGTCAGATGAAAAAAGGCCATTCAGAAAACTTTCAACTTAAGAGGCAAGTAAACCACTGGACAAGTATTACTCTGCTGTTTCTATATTATGTGCAGCTGAAAGTGTTTTATTTTATCAATGTGGTTTAAAGTGTTTCAGGTCAGGGAAAAATACAAAATGAAAATCTGCAAGAAAAATATGAAAGACCAAGGTTAAGAAAAAAGTTCACACTCAGCTTTTCAAAGGCATCTCACAAGTACTACATATAATTTATTAGATTACTGTATTATCCATCATTTATTGGCTTTAGATTTTTCAAATATATGTGTGTTTCTGAGGAATAGGGGATGTGTCATACATTATAAGATAGTTTTGTCTGTGCCGTGGCAGAAAGACTAATGTTTTGTTTGTTTTGGAACAGATGTGTTCCTGCTAAAACTCCTCTCATCTTTTATTCATTTAACGCCCAAAGAAAATGTGCAGTACAACAGAGAGGCTTTCACAACTCGGTCTGTCCAAAACTACTGCAATATGACTGATGAAGTGTGCCACTCAAAAGAGGAAAAAGATACAGAAAAGGGCAGTTCAAATAAGTCAGTCATTGATGCAAAAACAATAACCTTCAACATTTGTCTTTGAAAGACATAAGCCTGGAAAAAAGATGAATACAGACTGAGAATATCTTTGTTAATCCCAATTTACCAGTGTTGGGTGACCTTTACACTGGATTAAAACTCAACTAAGCTTTCCAAGACCTACACAACCATGTCATATGTGACTGGAACACTGCTGTCTTAAGCATTTCTAAGATGCTTTACTGTGCATTCATCAGACTGATGCCGGGTTCCCACCAAACGCGTTTCGGGCAGCCGACGCTGCCACTTTACATGCAAAGTTTATGTGGAGGGGCGGCCAGGGGCGGCGCGGCCAGGGGCGGGGCGGCCAGGGGCGGGGCGGCACGTTTTGAGCAGTTCAAGCAGCGCAGCAGCGCGTGGCGTTTTTTTTCCGCGCACGCGCGCGTCCAAAGCAGCCGAGGCATCGAGCAGCCAAAGTTCATTCATTTGAACTTTGGCTGCTTGACGCGTCGCAGTAACCAATCGGGAGAGACTCTGCTATGTGATGACGCAACAACGACGGGACTTTTTCTGGACTTTTTAAACTTAGCCCAACGAGCCTCCATGAAGAAACCAGCCCCCGGTAAGAAACTTGGCATTTTTACAGTTGCCGCTGTCCGCTCGAGCGTACGATCACCCCAAACATTAAAAAATGTTTTAATCTCAACAAAGACTTTCGGAGCTGCAGTTCGGCTCGTAGAAAACCCACTCAAGTAGTAAAGAGGCTCACGAACAGCTGATTTAATCTGCCCAGTTTACAGGAAACAACCGGAAAAGGAACCAGACGCTGCTCCCACTGCGCGTCTGCAGACGCGTTCGATGTGAACAGACAGCTGGTGACAAGCAGCCAACACGGTGCGTTGGGAGCGTTTTGATGCTGGTTCCCACCAAACGCTTTTGATATATGTATATATATATATAATATTTATAAATACATGTATATATAATATTTATAAATACATATATATATATAATATTCATAATAGCAGCATAATACCCGGAAGCAGCTGATAGGTACCGGCAGTCCAAGCGGCATGCGGCTCGGGTGGTTGCTGAGGCAAAAACTCGGGCGTGGGAGGAGTTCGGAGAGGCCATGGAGAATGACTTCCGTACGGCTTCGAGGCGATTCTGGTCCACCATCCGGCGTCTCAGGGGGGGAAAGAGGTACGAGACCAACACCATTTATGGTGGAGGTGGCGTGCTGCTGACCTCAACTCGGGATGTTGTGAGTCGGTGGGCGGAATACTTCGAAGACCTCCTCAATCCTACTGGCACGTCTTCCACTGAGGAAGCAGAGCCTGGGGACTTTGGGTCGGGTTCTCCGATCTCTGGTGCTGAGGTCGCCGAGGTGGTTAAAAAGCTCCGCGGTGGCAAGGCTCCGGGGGTGGATGAGATTCGCCCGGAGTTCCTTAGGGCTCTGGATGTTGTAGGGTTGTGTTGGCTTACGCGACTCTGCAATATCGCGTGGACATCGGGGGCAGTTCCCTTGGATTGGCAGACTGGGGTGGTGGTTCCCCTATTTAAAAAGGGGGACCGTAGGGTGTGTTCCAACTATAGGGGGATCACACTCTTAAGCCTCCCTGGTAAGGTCTATTCAGGGGTTCTGGAGAGGAGGGTCCGTCGGATAGTCGAACCTCGGATTCAGGAGGAGCAGTGTGGTTTTCGTCCTGGTCGTGGAACACTGGACCAGCTCTACACCCTCAGCAGGGTCCTGGAGGGTGCGTGGGAGTTTGCCCAACCAGTTTACATGTGCTTTGTGGACTTGGAGAAGGCATTCGACCGCGTCCCTCGGGGGGTTCTGTGGGGGGTACTCCGGGAGTATGGGGTACCAGGCCCTTTGATAAGGGCTGTTAGGTCCCTGTACGACCGGTGTCAGAGCTTGGTCCGCATTGCCGGCAGTAAGTCAGGCTCGTTTCCGGTGAGAGTTGGACTCCGCCAAGGTTGCCCTTTGTCACCGATTCTGTTCATAACTTTTATGGACAGAATTTCTAGGCGCAGCCAAGGTGTTGAGAGGATCCGTTTTGGTGACCTTAGAATCGCTTCTCTGTTTTTTGCAGATGATGTGGTCCTACTGGCTTCATCAGTTCGTGATTTACAACTTTCACTGGAGCGGTTTGCAGCCGAGTGTGATGCGGCCGGGATGAGGATCAGTTCCTCCAAATCCGAGGCCATGGTCTTGAGCCGGAAAAGGGTAGCATGCCCTCTCCGGGTCGGGGAGGAGGTCCTGCCCCAAGTGGAGGAGTTTAAGTATCTCGGGATCTTGTTCACGAATGAGGGAAAACTGGAGCGTGAGATCGATAGGCGGATAGGTGCAGCGTCCGCAGTGAAGCGGGCGCTGTACCGGTCTGTCGTGGTGAAGAGAGAGCTGAGTCAAAAGGCAAAGCTCTCAATTTACCGATCGATCTACGTTCCCACCCTCATCTATGGTCATGAGCTTTGGGTTATGACCGAAAGAACAAGATCTCGGATACAAGCGGCTGAAATGAGTTTTCTCCGCAGGGTGGCTGGACTCTCCCTTAGAGATAGGGTGAGAAGCTCAGTCATCCGGGAGGGACTCGGAGTAGAGCCGCTGCTTCTCCACATCGAGAGGAGCCAGTTGAGGTGGCTCGGGCATCTGGTTAGGATGCCTCCTGGACGC
>JBBPBX010030047.1:19841-35455 GCA_038048925.1 Garcialebias charrua
TATATATATATATACTGTAAATGGAAAGAATGGGGTCAAATCAGGAAAGGAAGTCATTAATGTGACATGCAAGGAGCACACTCACACCTGACTGACACAAGCTCATGTCATGCACTTATGTTTCACATCTCTGCAGGTTCAGCAGGCTTCTGCTGTTACGTTGAGCTCCTGCTGATAACCTGGAGAGGATGAAGCAGAGAGGCTGTAACCCTGAAGTTTTAGCAGGGGCAGCAAGAGAAGCACTGAGGTGAAACCCAGAGCTCATACAAGTCGACAGGTCAGTGTCAGCCTGAGCCCAAAACACACAGATGAAACGAACAACCGAGTGTATCCATGTAGCTGAAATGTCAAAAGACAGCAGTAAGACAGCCCTGTATCTTTGTTTATGTCTCAACATACTCAGCTTGTGTTTTAATGAACAAAACACCTTCATAAAAAATGGGCAATTGTTTAGCTTAATTTAGCTTTAATTTAATTTCCTTTTCAGGTCATGGGGTTCACTGGTGCCCTTGTCCAGCAGTCACTGTGTGAGAGGAGGGGGACACCCTGGACAGGTCTCCAGTCCATCACAAGACACATAGAGACAAATGAGACAAACAACCATTCTCTCTGTCACTCACACCTAATTACCAATTAGTCTAACATATGTTTTTGGTCTGCGGGAGGAAAGCATAGTTTCCGGAGAAAACCAACGTATACACGGAGAGAACATACAAACTCTACCGAGAAAAGTCCCCCAGCTGGGATTCAACCAGGCAACTTTCTTGCTGAGATGCAACAGCTCTACCACCTGCACCAACGTCCCGCCCTAACATACTTTTAACATTATTCATTTTGTTATCTTATCTTGTCCATGGTTCATTTTACCATGTTTTTAATTTTGCTAATCTTGACTTATCATGTTTCATGTTGTCTCATTATTTTTTATCACATTTGCATCTTGTTTTGTCTCTTTTTTAAACTTGGTCAGTTTAGTTCAATGAAATTTAAAATGTTTCACGCAACTGCTTTTACAAGAGAACATCAAAAGTTTTCAGGCAGCGTCCAATTTTAACACAACTCTTGTCTTTCTGCATCGTAAGAACAATTGGGTACAATTTATATTTCCTTCTCGCTGCTTTGTTTCTTTCCACATGACAGGAATGAGGCCGTTCAGCTGCCAACTCGTTGTTTTTCTCCAACAAATGCACTCGAGCTTAACCAACCCGTGTCCTCCACTTTCCACCTAATCATCATTTCACTGCAAGACAAGGACACTCGTAAAGTGTTGAATTATTTGGCCAGGACCAAACTGGGCTTTTCATCACGTCTTTGCTGAAGGATTTCTCACAAATCCAAACGCTGAACGATTTCATGCGTAGCGCGACATTGACCCACAGGAAGTGCTCTCTGCCTTTTAATTTGGTCCCAGGTGAAGGAAAAAAGGGGTTCACAATGAAGAAGCGCATTGATGGACGGATAAGTAGCCTTCACGCTTTGGAGTCTGTTAAAGTCAAGAACTTGTTTGTTTTTGATACGTTCCTGAGCGGCCAGTACGTGAGTGGAATTGAGCTGAAGCAAACACCTGAATGTAAGGTTCAAAGTGTTTGACATCTTCAGCCCAGGGGAGTAGAAAGAAGAAAAGAATGATTGCTTGACTTTAAAACATCCTGTCCAAAATGCAAAGCTTAGAGCAAAGATGATGGAGACCAAAACTTTAAAATCAATGAAAATGCATTGTGTTGTTTTGCTCTGTTCAAAACATTTGGAATAATTCTAAATTTAAAGGCAAAACGGATTAAAAAAATATATCAATTCATCATCTTTCAATGTGATGCTGAATTCAAATTAATGACCTAGCATATTTTTTTAAAGGAACGCATGTTGCACTGTATGGTTTTCATTCCAATATACAGTATCGGATAAAAATTGTCCGTTGCTGAGGTAAAACAGAGTAACAGACCTTTTGGTCACACACTGTAAAATATATGATTCACAGTCTCATGCAGTGTTGTAAGACCTCACGCAATGTGACAATAACAAACAAACGAGAATTAAAGAAGTCAGAGGATATTCTCACATACCAGTAAAACTGCTGCGATTTCACCCAAAACAGCAGCGATGAAAACATTTTCTTTGTAAAACAAAAAACATAATATTTAAGAAGCACACAGGTCCTAATGTTTGTGCCTCTCAAAGCACCTTTTTTTCTCCTCATTGTGGTGAGTTAAACAAGTAGCTGCAAATACTGTGCACCTCTTTTAAACTTGGCTGTTGCTTTTAACTTTAATGAAACAGGAACCATTAACAATTTGCTCAAAATAGACATCTGCTTCCATGTTTATCTCATTTCAACAGCTTGCTTATGATAAACACTAAAGTTTATGAATTTTGAATTACGTAGTCGTATACTCAACCCCCTGCTATGAGTCATTGGAAGAGTCAAAAAAACTATGGTCATCTTTTATTAACAGAACGTTTTTTGAGACGTCTCGTTCATTTGCATTCTTCGAATACAAAAACTGTAAACTGCAACCTTTTTAGACGACGTCCCACGAAAAAACAGTCACGAGTGAAAACTGTTGTTTTTACATACGGTTTAACAACTCCGTCGTCCTCGTTGCTCATGCAATACAAACAATAGGACTCTGTCCAGAAATATTCATTCAGGAACATGAGGCTGAAGAGAAATCACTTCTGTCTCTTTATCCCTGCAGCAGCAGGCTGGAAACAAATTGTCTGGGGGTCTTTGTTGTCAAAGAAGTTTAATAGTTTTCATGCTGTTTGGAAGTGTAGGTAGCTGGGAAAAGCATGGTCACTTTTAGCTACTAAAGTACATTTTTGCCAACATATTAACACAGATCCACAAATAACTGGAAATGTGAGCACATGGACTAGTCGGCAATGTCACTAAACTCAAATGTAGCTTTTAATGTTGGATACTCACTGAATTAATTACAGGTGACCCCCTACCTACGACTCCATCGACCTACGGCCGCCCGGACCTACGAACGTATCATATTTAATAAAAATATGAAATTACTGTATTAAAAAAAAATAATAATATTATTATTTTTTTGTGTTTAAATGTTCTTAATTTCATGTGTACATCACTTTGTTGCAGCTGTGGTTGTTTTAAAGGCTTTATAAATAATAATTATGATAAAAATGATCATTTCTGATCATTTTTGTCATGATTGCGCAATCTTGGGCAGCAAGAAGTAGGTCTTCAGTTTACACGGTCACAAATTAATGTAGAACACCGGACGCCATTTTAGGTTCAGTCACGGGGGCCTTTGAAGGTCTCCGGTCACAAATTAATGTAGAACACCGGACGCCATTTTAGGTTAGCTGCCGGGAGCCGGCCTTTGAAGACTGGTGACCAGGATCGCATCATATGGATTAATTACTAGCTGGAATCGCTCTGTGAGCTCTGTGGACGTCTCAGGCTGGAGCAGCAGCTGCAGATTGATCGCCGATCGCGCCGCACCGCCGCTCCAACACCAGCTCATGGCCTGGCTAGCAGAAGCTAACACAGGCCTCGAGCAGCTGCCGTGGTTCGCTCGCCGGCCGCCGCGCTGCTCGGCCCGACAACAATCAACGCATGGCAACCTAAGATGTCGGCTTTGACCATCTCAAAGTAAGAAATTATATTTTTATTTATTCTGTAAATGTGAATAGCAATGTTTAACATTACAGTACACTACTGTACATGCTTAAATGTGTGCGCGCGCTCCGTTAGCGGTATTTCCACGACCTACGAACGGAATAAGGACGTACGAACGGGACGCTATTTTCACCCCCTAGCTACGGCAGAATCGAGCTGCGAACAGTTCTTATGTCCCAAACTCGTACGTAAGTAGGGGGTTTGCTGTATAGCAAGGCAAATTATGTCAGCTGAATGACTTGAAAATATAAAAGACAAAGTATTCTTATTCACTGAATTAGCAAATAGTGTTTTGTTTTAAAGTTATGCCAGTATTTGTATTGCAAATACACTTTCAACAGTGCAACATGACAATCCCTGTGTTTTGATATGACTATCAGACTTCATCAGGCTGGGTTTGGTGCCGCTGTTCCAACGTGCACCTGACAAGTTCTGTTCTACACAAAGTAAAGTTCAGATCAGAAGCTGCAAAGACAGAAAGAGCAGAGCAGAGAACAAACTACAGAAACTGAAGGTCAGGGGCACAGTTCAATTGAAGCACCTTTCTTAACCCCCATGACAATATTTTTTTATTTTAGGGGAAAATATTATGTATGATATGTTATAATGGAACTGACATTACACAATTTTCTATAATGTATAATAATGGAATGAGGAACAAACTAGCAATAAATACATTAAATCAGGTTTAGTGCAAATGGACACTAAGAAAAACTACACAGTTGGATCAAGTGCAGTGAAGAAGTTACATACCTCAAACACATGGGTTATCTTTGTGTTTATGCACTAAATGTTATGTTGCACAGTCTAAATTAATTCAATAGACTGATCCAAAAACATATGAACAACCTCTCATTATTTATTATTTGAGCAGATAAACTCTTTTAATCAACGCTGCCATGTTTATCTCTCGTTTTGAAACTGCAGCAATCCCTGGTTCACATCCACACTTTTAAGAGCTCCCTGTTCAAAATGATTGTGCACTGTGGCTGCCAGGAGTGTTAAAAGTGGAATTAATTAAACACTACCATGCTCCTCCATCTGCCATGCACTTGCTATGCCAACATGATGTGCATCAGGGAAACTATGAAAACATTGGTTGAACATGAACTTTACAGGTGTTCAGTGCAAACCTGCAGCAGGGAATGGTTTCAGAATCTGGCAGCACAAACTCTCTCCCCATACGTGTAATTAGACAATATGGAGGAGTTGAAGTTCAACAGACACTTTACAAAAGACATTGTTTGAGATAGTTCAACAATAAGATGTAAGACAAAGAATAAAACGGAGATAAACAATTAAAGTATTGTATAAAACATTCAAATCTACAGAGATATTTTTTTTAAGTTTCTACCAGTTAGGCTCATGTTCACTACATACAGACCATGTGCAGTATTCAAGCAAAACTAACTGGTGCTGCTCATATGTATCTGTCAAACTTATGCTGACATAAAGGTGAACAATTAATCATTATCCAAAGCTTTTGGGGATGATATGAAGTGTAGAAATACAATGAGTAATATTGCCATCATTTATTTATTGCCCCCTTTTTGGGGGGCTACTCTGTTCTGCAGGACTTACCACAGTGAACAAGCTCACATGAAACACTTGACAACTGTTTTACTCCTGACACAAACTGGACTCAAACCTGCAACCTGAGGATCATGGGGCTGCGACACATGACACTCTCTCTTTTCCTTTTCCTCTCCCCTCTCTTTTCCTTTCTCTCTTTTCCATTTCCTCTCTTTTCCTTTGTCTCTCTCTTTCATGTCACCTCTCTTTTCCTTTTCCTTTCTCTATAGATATGGTATCTCTCTCTTTCTCTATACAAGTGTATATCTTCAGTTTGATCCAAAGTGGTGAAGGAATGTCATGACTGAACATTTTCTCATTAGTTAATCAGGACTGATGTGTCATTAAAGCTCAGACAGAGACACAACTCTGTCATCATTCTCTGTCAGGAGATGTTAGATAAGACCGAGCCATCAAACTTCACAGCTTCATTCAAAGTGAAGGGAGGAATTGTTTCCAGTTGTCTGTTTCTAAGATAAACCCATTTACTTTGGGAACACAGGAGAGAAGCTCCTTCCTGAGTGAAGTGTTCTGTTCCTCAGTGAGAGAGCGACATCTGCTGGCTGCCAGCTGTCTTACACATATTCCAACTAAACGTATGCATTAGCAGAGAAACAGAGTGGAACAGGAAACTTGTTAAACTTCTTATTTTACAATATTGAATCTTAACTGCTACATGGTTGTATGGATGTCTGAAAAGGTGTCTGACTAAATGGAAGCCTACAACATTTGATGTTCAAAAACAATTTTCAAGAGATCAAGCTTTTAGTCCTAACCAGATGCTCATCTTTAGGCTTATGTTACCCAGATGTTTTTACTGGTATTTATATGTTGATGTTTTTTTTCTATGTTGCAAATTTGACCACTTGCAATACATTACATTTTAACTAAATATCAATTCAAAGTGGATGACAAACACCTTCTTCAAAACCAAAACGAACAATGATTTTTTTCCCCAAAAACCTGCCAGCGCACTGATGGCTGGCAGTTTGCAGGAACATCACAGATGACAGCTTCAGCAGCAAAATAATCTGATAAACTCAAGATAATCATCTAGTGGCAACAATCCCTGATTCAAATCTCTAGTTTTGCTTGCCAAAACGCGTCTGTCCACCAAATCCAGTACACTTTAAACAAAACCAAGAGAAGAGGGTTATTAAAGCCATAACATCACACCTATATGAGATATTTTGTATTAAAAATATGTTCTTTAAAAAAGGAATAGTTAAAAATGTATTTAAAATGTACTATCAATAACCTTTTCAACACTAATTTGAGTTTTAAGTTAGCTTTTTTTAGAGACATTATTTTTGAAACATTTATAGCTCTCTGGTTTCTGCTCAAATTTTTTTTACAGATTAATCTGGGCCCTTGAGCAAGGCCCTTAACCCCCACCATCTGCTTCCCCAGGCACCCTAGATAGCAGCTCTCTGCTCCACACAGAGGGCTGTGGTGGCTCGATGGCCTGTGGTTGTGTCAGGAAGGACATCCGGCGTAAAAACAATTGTCAAGTCATCGTGCGACTCAGTTCACTGTGGTAACCCCTGACGAAGAGAAAAGCCGAAAGAAGAAGTAAAAAATAATAAAAATAAAATTTACAGATTAACTTCCTGACTGCTGCTTCTTCAACTGAACTGCTGTTAGGAGTATTTTAAGGTTACTCTTATCACTCTCACACTGATATATACATTTAGATGCAGCTATGTTTTTAACACTTCACCACTGACGATATTCTCGTGTTTGGTACAGTACATTTAATTTACCTGAGGCAAGCTTTATAAATAATATTAGTATTTATTGGAACACAGAGCATGTGATTGGATCCTGCAAACTTTTTTCAAGTAGTAAAGCGAAAAAACTTTAAGACAAATTTAACAGGCATCATCTGACTTTCACTGACCTTCTGAATGCAATCAATATACATCTCAGTAGCTTTTGACACCGTAGACCATCAGGTATAATCACCCGTTTGTCTCAGCAGGTTGTCCTCCAGGGAGCTGTGCTTGAGTGGTTCAGATCATACTTAACAGGCAGAACATTTTCTGTCATGATAGGTGATCTGTCCTCCTCTTCATCAATCCCTCTGACCTCTGGCGTACCACAGGGGTCCATTCTGGGGCCAGTTCTCTTTTCTCTTTACATGCTGCCATTAGCACCAGTCATTGCACGCCATAATCTGTCTTTTCATATGTATGCAGACGATCTACAAATCTATCTGCCAGTCACTCCCAACCCCTCACTCAGTTCAAACACTCTTGTCAACTGCTTAAATGACATTAAGCACTGGCTCTCTCAAAACTTCCTCCACCTAAACACTGATAAAACCGAATGCATTTTATTTGGTGCACCTGATGACACCAGCAACATCCTTCCCAGTCCCAGTTTCGGTTTTCTGCTCCCCCACTTCAACCCGGTGGTCAGAAATCTTGGAGTGGAGCTTGACTCCAACTTAAAGCTTGATAAACAGATCAGTTCTGTTGTCAAGACCAGCTTCTTTCAGCTCCGTCTGCTCTCTAAAGTAAAGTCACTCTTTAGCCGTAGTAATCTGGAGAAGGCCATCCATGCCTTTGTGAGCTCCAGACTTGACTATTGTAATGCTTTATATGTTGGAATTAATCAATCTTCTATTTCCCGTTTACAGCTTGTACATAATTCTGCTGCTTGCTTTTTGACCAACACATGAAAATATGAACACATCACTCCTGTCCTGTCCTCTCTACACTGGCTCCCGGTTCAGTTCAGGATACAGTTCAAGCTGCTGCTGTTTGTTTTCAAAGCTCTGAATGGACTTGCACCTCTCTACATCTCAGAACTTTTGAAAGTCCATCAGCCCGGCAGAGCTTTACGATCTGCCAGTCAACACCTGCTGGAGGTGCCTCGCTCAAGGTACAAACAATGGGGAGACCGGTCATTTTCTGTTGCCGGCCCAAAAGCCTGGAACAGCCTCCCCCTTGAGCTGCGTGCCACCTCTGATCTGACTCTGTTCAAAACCAGACTGAAGACCCACTTGTTCAAAAAAGCTTTCAGTGTGTAACTTTTATTACTTTTGGTATTTTATTATTAAGTATTTTTATTTCCACTGCCTCCTTTTATTGCTGCTGTGTTTATATTTTCACCGATTTTATGTTACCAGTTTTTATATTTTATCCTGTTAAGCACCTTGGCTAATGCAAGGCATTGTAGGAAGGTGCTATAAAATTCTTTTTTTCTTTCGGCTTCTCCCTTCGTTAAGGGTCACCACAGCGAACTAGTCGCATGAAGACTTGGCAATTGTTTTTATGCCGGATGCCCTTCCTGACACAACCACAGACCACCGGGCTACCACAGCTCTCTGTGTGGAGCAGAAAGCATATACAAGAAGAAGAGAGAAGGTGCTATACAAATAAAGTTTATTATTTTTATTAGTATTACATTTGTGAACCAAACAACATGTTCTTCTTGAGATATGTGAAAACACTCATTTTCAACAACTAACTAACCCTCTCTTGCTGTTCAGCTTAGTTCAGACACTAATTTAATAAAAACGGCCATATCAGTTGGCAGCTACACTCTGTTGTTTTGATGCTGCAGCTTCATGGGCAGCAATCTTTAGTTTAGAGCCATAAACTGCCTGCACAACACTTGATAGAGATTTGGGTTTAAAACGAACATGTGCAGTGGCTGCCAAATGTGCTCTAAAAGCTCCAGGCCATCCCATCTGCCCCACACATGTTGGTGTTCCAATGCTCTATACTGTATATCTGTTTAATGCAGGTTTTTCATTCAGTTCCAACAGATATTTAATTTGCAGGTTATTGGTCAATATGCTAATCACATCAAAGATGCAATATCATAAAGTAATGGGAAAAAAAACATGTCCACATAAGCAGGATATCAGTTACATTCATTGGAGCCTTTAAACTGATACAGAATAAATTGTAAACATTTAACTCATTGATATTTACAAGAATATTTCTGACCTAGCTGTTCATTAGAACATGCACGTCTGATTAAACTGATCAGAGTTTTACAATTTAGGGGTCATTGCTTTGGTAAATTACTGTTACCTGATCAGTCAGTGGAACTATCAATAATCATTAGGTGATCAATTAGTTCACAGGAGAACTTTTGGATTCTAACCAGAATTTTAGAGAATTCGTTTGTGGGTTTTGAAACAATTGCTTCTCTTCTCCCACTTCTGTTGGTTGCTGGCTGTTGCCGTGGAAACATTAGAGAGTGGGAGAATACATCACTATGTCTGTGGCGTTTGTGTGTCTGTGTGTGTGTTCAGAAGCATGACTATGACAGAAGGATTTCAAAGAGGACTGCTGAACTGTGTCTAAGAAGTAGACACTAAACTTCTTCACTGCAGTTGTAAGATGTGATTAGTATATCTAACAGTCAGTTTTACTGAGTCGTACTGTACACTAAAATGTAAGAATGAGCAGGTGTTTACCTGTCAACCTTAGCATCTATTATATCAGAGTCAGAGTCAGAGAGTCTTTATTGTCATTTGCACCGCATGTAGTACATGTGATGAAATGAGATTATGTACACAGGGTCCCAGTTACATCCAACAACAAAATGTAAGAGAAAAACAGTAATAACATCTAGGATATGAACTAAGAAAAACATCCAACTAGAAATACACTAAGCCCTAGAGTAATAGAAAAACATCATTACAAACAGCAGCACGAACATGAGTCTTTATGAGCAGATGGTCACAGATGAACACAGCAACAAGAAAACAGATCAGCATCAGCATGATGTGATATTTCACGGTGATCACTCTTATTATTCATTTAAGAGTGATCACTGTCAAATGTCACATCATGCTGATGTTTAATATCACAAGTTATCTTCTTTTTCATGGATTACACAATAAATCTGTGTCCAGCTGATAAGATGTAAATCACAATGAAGCATTAACTTATGTTGGTTCAGCAGAACTGAACATAACAAATCATACATTTAACATCATAACATGTACAACTTGAGTGATCGATCAGTCTCCTATAAATTAACTTCAGCACATGAATTACGCATCCGTAACTTCTAGGAACAACAGAACAAGTTATAGTTCTTGTAATAACTTATATCTGCAGGCATTTAGCTTAAATTTCTGGTAAAGATAAGGTTTATAGTTACCGTATTTTCTGGAATATAGGTCGCACCAGAATATAGGTCGCATGGTCCAATTATTGCCAAAAAAATTGGAAAAATCCATATATAGGTCGCACCTGAATATAGGTCGCACCTATGTCAAAATGTGGACCGCGTTTAGCTCTGCTGCAAATGTCTCTTCCACAGGAGTGCACAGCAAGGCTTTTAAGAAGATTAACACTTAAAAACAATTATTTGTTTGATAAAAATTATAGCAAATATGTGTCTGAGCTGAACTTTTCTTTAATAAATGAACGTAATTGTGAAATGAGCTGGATTTAAAAATTTGTTTAGCTACGTCTGATGAAACAAAACGTGCACGCGCAGCACCAGACATGCAGTAGCAGCGAACAGACCTGCATGTACCGGTATTTTAATTTTAGCAGGATAAACACCTAAAAAATATATTTGTTAGCTGACATTATTGTAAGAGTGTGTCTCAGTTTAATTTTTGTTAATAAATGATTACAAATCAGCTTATTTTATAAAAAGCCATAAGGAGGTTGCCCCTGAATATAGGTTGCAGAGCATGCAAAAATGATAAAAAGCTGCGACCTATTCCGGAAAATACGGTAGGTTTAGGAGAGAAGGAGGAAAAATGAAGTAGAAGAGGGGTAACTATCTTGAATGTTTATAACCAGAAAACATGGCACTCTTCCATACGCATCCAGCTAAGATCGTTGTACGCTCCAGTAAACAATCAGCAGCTCTTTTACCTTAAAGACGTTCCGTCTCGGTTCTGGTAAAGAGCTGGGAAGCAACCTTGGACGTAAACGGGTCGTAGGTCCGGCAAAGTCCAAGCTGGACTTCAAACGTGTTTGACTTTTCAGCGTCTCGTTGATACTTGCTTTAGTCGGCAGAAGTCGTGGAAGTTACTGGTTTGGTTTCAAGATAAATTATTCCAGAAAGGAACTTCCTTCACAGCTTGGAGCTGTGACACTCAAATGGGTTTATAGCTGATGTGCTGAAACCCTTGCTGAGGAACGAGGACCTTTTTGCTCATGGTCGGACGTCCACAGCTTAAAAAGAGAAAGTCAGTGCATCTCAAACTTCCTCCAGCACTGGAAGATCCAGGAAGCTTAGAACTTGGATCTGACGTCAGAGTTTTCCTCTCCATTCATTGGTACTTTCGACCAGTGGGAGGGAATTAGAGTCAAGTCAAAGAGTTCATTTTAAATCAGAACGAGTGAAGGATTGTTTTAAGAACAGAGAAATAATGTTTTTAGAAACAGACAGAAAGGAGTCGCCAGAGAAATGAATATCTGATTAAACTGTTTTTCTCATTTCTAAACAAAACTGAAAGTTCAGTCCCATAAATGATAACGTACAAAATATATAAAAATGAAAGGTAGCAGAAAGAAGAATAAATCTTATTATATCTGCCCCTTTTTTCAAACAATCAGATTAAACAATAGTAATCTTCCACCAACAGTACATAATGACTAACTCTAAGTCCGACATATACTTTGAACTTTGCCATAGTTCTTTGACTAAGACATATTGAAAAAATATACCAGCATTGTAAAGAGTGACAACTCATGCAAATAACAAATGATCATAAAATGACAAAAGTTATTCTGTTGATTATATCTGATTATATCTGAATTAGACCAAAGTAAACAAATAAGAGTGTCTCTTGTGGTAAAATCAATGTTCTGTGTTTCACTGAGAGATTCAGTGAAAAGTGTTTGAATGCAGTTTCCAGAGAGACAAAGGTGTATCATTACACAGTTGTAGTGGTTTATTGTTGTGATAGCAGTGTATCATGGTCTGCATAGACTGTGGTGGAGAGGGGATCATGGTGGTAGTGGCTCCATGATTTGGGACTCTTGTCCATTGATACATTAATACATGCTTGTTCACACTGGCCTCATTCCCAGACCTCATCCATAAACATTTCTGTGGTAAAGTGAAACATCTGACAGAAGTGACCGAGCAGAGGATGCTGAGGAAACTGCTCCAGATCCTGCACAACACATCACATCCCCTGCATGACTGGACTATTACCACACCACCTTCAGCTGTACACTGAGACCAGCGAGGTGCTCTACAGAACAACACAGGAAGTCCTTCCTCCCTGTGGCAAACATTTCAACTCCTCCGCCTCTCTACACTTTAAGGCCGGCGCAGAGCTCCGCGCTGGACCGAGCCCCGCCCCACGCGCGCGTGCTGCGCGTGGGGAGTTCACAGCAGAGCACAGCGTGAAGCAGCGTGTGGCTCCAACGTTTTTGCTCCAAATACTTGATGTCATTTGAGCAGAAGCAGGGCGGAGCGTTTAGCTACGGGACAAATTGAGGTCGCTGATTGGTCATTTGCTGACAGCCTACTGATTTGATTGACAGGTCGGGTCTGAGAACAAGTTCATTCATTCCTCCTCATCGGAGGAGGAAGTGAATGGTGACCGCTTCAAGCGATCACTTGACTTTTGGCAAAAAAACAAAAGAAAAGTCCAGATCAGCGATGAAGAAGAGGAATTTAATTCATTTGTGTGTCACACAAAACAGTCCGCCACCAGGGCAGTTTATGTGAGACACCGCGCGCGCGTGAGCGGTCGTAAAATTTGAGCTTGGCGCGTTCGCGCGAGCGTTCAAAGGCTTGTGCAAGCGCAGCTCGCACAGCGTGGCGCCGCGTGGCCTCGCGCTCGCGCTAGCGCGGAGGTATGCCTCGCCCTTTAGAACAATAAAATTATTAATGCGCTACAATAAACTCTTTAATGTTTCTGTCTGCACCTGAACTGTTTTAGACCTTAAGTATTGGTATTTGTTACATTCACTGTTATTTTTTAATATATTGTGTGGTTCTTTGTGTTTCTTTGTACTGAAACTCTGGAACTACAATTTCCTGCACGATCAATAGAGTTATATCTTGTTTTATCTTATCTTAAAGGCATCCTGCTAGCCTTGTGCGGTCCTTTAGCACATTACTAAATCTTGACAGTCCCAGTGTGCCAAGAAAATACCTGAAGTGAGGTGCCATTTTGAACATACATGTATGTCATAAAATCATTATGATATATAAGGTGTGGTGAGGGAACTCATTTGGTGAGTAATAAGAGCTTACTGAAGCCTACTGAAGGGCCCTGAATACTCCATCTGAAGCCACGAAATTGGCTCTTGTTGACGTAGTTGCATAAAGAAAATCATGTCATTTTGTTCTGAGTAGCTTTGCCCATCCCTTCTTGGCAAAAGGCCCAGACCAAAACATTTCTTGCACGAGTATGCACAGAGTATAGTGTGACTGGTCAGAAGTTTGTGGCTGTTTTTGTTATTGTGAAAATATTTAGGACATTCATTTGTATGATTCTTCAAGGCACACTAAGATAGTCAAATGGCCAAAAAAAACTGGATAATGATTGCACTGACATTGTGCATGTATGGGTCTGTTTGTTGACATGTGTGTGGCTTTTTCTTCATGACAGATTTGAGTGGAGACTCTGGTGGGAATAAACCTGTGCTCTGTGACCTATAGTGCACCTAAGAGGTTTCCTACAAGTTCTGCACCGTGTGTCTCGTAGACTTTGAAAGGTGTGTGCAAAAATGAACATCCCAAAACCATGCAACCACAAGTCGACTGTTCGGCTTCAGATGTAGTATGCAGGGTCCTTAAGACTTTTGCATCATCTTGAACATATTCATATAAGAAGTTTTCTAAAATATTTGCAATCCACTCATTGATGTATGAGTCGTGCAGAATGTAGAGTGTAGCAGGTTTGTCACATGAATGGAGCCTAGACAAATCAGTCTACGGTAATCTTGACTCTGCTTTCAAGATGAATGCAAAGACATGCACACTGAGCCGCTAGTGTTTCACTTCTATTAATCTGGGGTTTGATTTTTTTTTAAATATGGACTGAGATTTAAGCTCTCAGTCAGTGGATGGCTGTTCTGTCACTTGACCTGTGGCAATAATAATAATGAAAAATAAAAATCATGCCAGAAAACCAGAGTGCACGTCTCTGAGGTTGGACCCCAACGAGTTTTACTTTTACAGAACAGACAAAAAAGGCAAACAGATGTTTAAAGGGCTAATGTTTTACTGACTGTGTTTTGATAATTGTGTGTTTCGGGAGTTGTGTTGCATCTATTTAACATTCATTCTGCACGTACAGTTAAAAGCTTTGAAGAGTGGATTCTAATCTAAACACAAAAGAAAAACTGATAAAAACGTACAAATGTTTTTTTGATTATGTATCACTCTGTCCATTTCTATTGTAACAAGCACTTGTGCCTACTTTTACAACATAGTAACAAAAACACATCACAATACAGTACATGACATGTAAATGCATTTTACAAGGATTTATGAAGTTAAAATATTAATTTAAGTTTAGGTTTGTAAAAAGTCAAAACTTGATTTAGATGAGTGTGTTTATATAAACGTCAAAAATGGACTTCAGTCCATTTAAGTGCCAAATGCTACTAATTTTTTAGCAAAGTGTGTTTATTAAAACAATCATACGTTTGAATATATGATGAGAAAAAACATTGGCATGACACAATTTTAAACTTCATCCATCAATTATCTTTTACCCGCTTCTTCCATTTTGGGTCACGGGGGTTGCCGGTGCCCATGTCCAGCAATCACTGTGCGAGGGATGGGATACACCCTGGACGGGTCGCAAGTCCATCACAGGGCCACATAGAGACAAATGAGACAAACAACCATTCACTCTCTCACTCACACCGGGACAATGTAGAGTTACAAATCAGCCTAACATGCATGTTTTTGGACTGTGGGAGGAAACCGGAGTACCCGGAGAAAACCCACGCATGCACGGAGAGAACATGCAAACTCCACCCAGAAAGGCACCTGGACCGGGATTTGAACCTGGGACCTGCTTGCTGAGAGGTAGCAGCTGAGAGGCAGCAGCTCTACCAGTTGGGCCATCGCAGCACGCCCATTTTAAACTTCTTTCACAGCATAAATGATACCAAAAAAATGGATACACATTTCTCCAGTATTTTTTACATAAATTGAAGGGGTTTCATAATTAATATTTTTAAATCTTCACTAAATTACAAGGGATGGATTCTGGTGGACTCTATTGTCTCATATTATCTGTGAAAATGTTGTCAAACAGTTTGACAGAATAAATGGGTTCAGGGCCACAAAGTAGGAAACCCATACTGATAAAAAAAATTATAGAACAAAACAAGACCTTTATTAATTATTTCTTCACTGTAAAAAAAAAAAAAAGTAAAAATATGCTAAAAGATGTTAAAACAAATGCAAAAACAAAGACATACAATATATA
>JBBPBX010030048.1:16537-35454 GCA_038048925.1 Garcialebias charrua
CTGCCATTGATGCTTGTGCCGCTTCCATATATTTTCGACGACTATTGATGAAGTTTAGCTGGTGGACACTAGGGCTGTGCACAGAAATAAACACCTTGATGATGGAGGAAAGAAGAATGAGAGGACCGGAGAACAATAATAAAATCACTTCAAGGGGAGCAGAAAGAGGGTCAATGACAGACAGCTAGAGAATTACATATATCTATATATAACTCTTGACAGTGAGCCAAGGAATTAAAAGGGGTGAGGCACACGAGTGACATGTAGTTGGACAGAGTGAAAAGAATTTGAGGAAAATATGCTAAAAATGAACCTAAATAGTGAGATAGCAAAGAACACGTGGATGTTTTTTTAAGCTTACATTTAGGTTCATTGCATGACAGTTATTGATTTTCCATTGGCTGCAATTGACATATGGACCTTAAACATTCATGCACACATTACAAAAGCAACAAAAAGCCAATCTCAACTAAGAACTTGGAAATTATTATGGGAAACGGCCTTTCATTGATGCACTATGTTTGTTCAGTCATTGTGTGCTGAAAGTGCCATAAGAGAAGAATGCCTTGTCAGCTCCACACATCAAAGTAGAAATGTTAATCCAACATGTGTGTGTTATAAAAAAAATACGTAATTTTAACCATTATTATGGAGTTTAAAGGTGTGGTTTTAGGATTACAAATGTTTTCTAGGTTTCTTTGTGATGCCACCATTGGGATAATGTGTAATGCAATCGAGTAATAGTGAGGTTGTTGTGGGCCCAATAATTTTTTATTCTTGTTAAAATGCCTACTTCGTGTTATTACATTTATTTCAAAGCAGTTATTTAGCTTCTTTGCGGGAAATTGTAAAAAAATAATAGAAAAAATGATGATGATATAGCGCTCTTCACATGCTTTTCCTATTTATTTCACAGGTTACACATTAACAAACACTTTACTAAACACGTTAATGTTTTCACATTAAAACCTTAAAACATTTCACAGAGACATTTCACACGTCTGCACCTGTCCTGTTAAGAACTTAACTGTTTGTATTTTTATATTCTCTGTTATTTTTTATATTCTCTGTTATTTTTTATATCTTCTGTGATTCCTTGTGTATGTTCCTTTGTACTGAAACTCTGGCACAACAATTTCCTGCGGGATTAATAAAGTTTTATCTTATCTATCTTATACTATTAACACTTCAAATTGTATTTTTGTCATGTACAATAAAAGTCAAAGTCAAAGTCAAAGTCAACTTTATTGTCAGAACTGCAATATGTACAGGACATACACAGGATTGAAATTGCGTTTCTCTCAGTCCCTCGGTGCAACAGTAACCATCTAAACACTAAACACTAAAACATTTAATAAACATAAGCATAAAATAGTAAAAGTGTAACACTGTCCTGAGTTTTTTCATAGTAGTATAAAAGTATGAAAATTTACACCAACACTGAAACACCAAACACCCCTAAAACACCAAACACCCAATGAACATAAGCATAAAATGAAATAATAAAAGTGTAATACTGTCCTGAGTTTTTGCATAGTAGTATAAAAAGTATAAAAAGTATATCTATAAAATAAACTGAAGGTTCTAGCATTGACATTTGCAAAGAGTGGCACAGCAGCTATATGAGTTAATGTACACAGTATATGTATGAGGTAGTTGATGTTGGTATAGAGGCAAAGTGGCATATGCAGTAAGGCACATAAGGCACATTGGGCATCCTTAGATAAGGCTAGTCAGAGAATACTGTATATGTATCAGCAGTAGTGTAGATATAAAAGTAGTGTAAATGTAAACAGTAGTAATAAATGTAAACAGTAGTAATAAATGTAAACAGTATTAATAAATGTAAACAGTGAATGTAAACAGTAGTATGACTATAGGCAGTAATGTAATACAAACAGTGCAAATATGAGAAGTAGTGCAAACTGAATGAGCACATGACCGAGAGTTTAGTGAATAACCCGTTTGATGACACAGAGTCCAGTGTTAAAATCTTTGTGTTGTGTGGTAATGTGTGAGAAAGTTTTTTGTGTTTAGGCAGTTCAAATGGGAGGGGAGGCACACACTGAAGACAAGTTTATGGATTATTAGGATTAAATTGGATTTTTATTTTTCTGCCCTAATCTCCATGAATCTACTGTATTTCACAGTTTGTATTTGTATTTTAGTTGCATCTTTGTATCTTACTATTCACACTCTGG
Organism: Garcialebias charrua; assembly: GCA_038048925.1. Taxonomy (NCBI): domain Eukaryota; kingdom Metazoa; phylum Chordata; class Actinopteri; order Cyprinodontiformes; family Rivulidae; genus Garcialebias; species Garcialebias charrua. Next base: position 18,739 of record JBBPBX010030048.1, read on the forward strand.
TAAACTATTATATTTGGTTACTTTCACCTTGAAAAACATGTACCAGTACTTTTGAGAAATTAAGAGCACAGATTTATCTTTTAAGAACAGGATGACTGTCCATGTTCTCAAACAAATCACTGCCACAATGACTTCAGATTGAAACATAAATAAATAAATAAATAAATAAATAAATAAATAAATAAATAAATAAATAAATAAATAAATAAATAAATAAATAAACAAATAAATAAATAAATCTTGGTTTGGCTAAATGTAACAATCCAAAATACCAGATAGTTTAATTATACCAAATATGTGGTGATGAAATCCTTATTTTAACTAAAGACGGATTACATTATCTAATTTCCCCTTCACACCAAATACAAACGGAGCTACGAATAAAACCGAACAATAATGGTCTTTACAAGGATTTAAGGAGGTTTTTGTACACATACAGTATTAAAAATATTGTGAGCTCCACATTATCTGATAGAGTGATGGGTCTACTATGGTTTTCAAAAACTTCCCATAGTTTATTATTGGGGTGGTAGAGTATCATTGTCCTGGCTGGACCACAGTGGGGTATGGAGGCAGCATTGTCATGATGTGGGGCTTACAGTACTAATATGATCATCCAGAATGTGAAACAAATTGGTCAGTGCTTGTTTATGTCAAGGCTATGACCACATGAAGCCTGGGCCACACTGGCAGCACACAAGTATTACCATGCAGATGGAATTATTGATCAACACTTTTCATGCACCTATGAATACAGAATCACATTCCCTGTATATTATTATTTTTCTGATGCAAAACAAGAAACATTTGTTCTCATTATGATCAGGTTTGCTGGAAAAGGATGGAAGAAGAATGGTGGGGGTTTGGCTTGTCTACAGAAAGCCCCCATGCCTGTATTTTATTATGTTGCTAAGTGTCTCCTCTTCCATGGCAATGACATTCAAGGATTCAACCATGATATTTTCCTAAATAGCCCCAAATTTAATTAAATAGCAAATTAAGGTACACAGATCTGTTCAAATGATAGATTATACAGCTGAAATTTCAATTTATCATTGAAAATGAGATTTTAATCTCAACTGACTAATCTGGTTAAATAAATGTCAACAAAAAATAAGTTTGGTGATTTTTTTAAATGTATTTACTTATTGATTCATGTTTTGTATTTTTACAAGCAACATTGATTTCACAGTACTTGTATGATGATAAGTCTGTGCCAGGCAGACGCATACTTTGCACAACAATACAATGTGTTTGCATAAAGGTAGGCATGTATGCATGGTGCGTTAGTTCACTTCTGTCTGAATACTGATATTTTTTTCTTCCAGAACTTGAGTTCAGCTGTTTAAAAATCAAAACTATGTGTGCAGTAGCAAACTAACGTAGTGTCAAAATAATTTTGCAAGAGGAGAGATTTTTTTACCAACTGGTTTGGTTAAATGGTGCCAAAATGTTTTTTTTTATTTTTTTTTATTTTGCATATCATGAAAACAACCTAGTGCAAACATGACACCTGTGGCAGTACTGCTGTTTTAGGAGTATTCCAGCTTGTAGCTACATCCTGACATGCTCTGAGAGAGTGGAGAGTGGTATAGTCATTGGAACTTGCTGCTGATAAACAAGAGTTGGTAGGGGCATGGTAAAGCATCTTAGGGATAAATAACTACAAAGAAAACTCCTTGACAAGTACCAAAAACATTGCTGTGATTACTTTTACTATATATGTACAGTACAGACAGGAGGTGGAACATCTGGAGAGCTGGTGCAAAGAGAACAACCTTCACATGAATGTGAAGAAGACGAAGGAGATGATTGTGGACTTCAGAAGGAACAAACACACCCACACCCCACTGTATATAGGTGGATCTGCGGTGGAGGTGGTCTCCAGCTACAAATACCTGGGTGTACACTTGAATGATAACCTCAGCTGGAGCAATAACACCACCAGCCTGATCAAGAAAGGTCATCAGAGACTCTACTTCCTCAGACGGCTGAGACGAGCCGGTCTGAGAAGCCCAGTCCTCACCTCGTTCTACAGGTGTGCAGTGGAGAGCGTCCTGTGCTCCAGTATCAACGTGTGGCATGGAGGCTGCACAGTTGCAGAGAGAAAAGCTCTGCAGAGAGTGGTGAAGGCTGCACAGAAGTCTGTGGGAGTCAGTCTCCCCACCATCACAGACATTTACACCTCCAGATGCAGAAAAAGAGCCACCTGCATCATGAAAGACCTCACTCACCCAGCACACTCACTCTTTGCACCACTCCCCTCGGGACGGAGGTTGAGGAGCATCAAATGTAGAACCACTAGACTGAGAAACAGCTTCTACCCTGAGGCTGTCAGACTCATGAATAAATAAATAATAAGAATAAACACTGCAAAATGTCACATCATACTGATACTGTACTGATCTGTTTCTTGTTGCTGCGTTCATCTGTGACCATCTGCTCATGTTCGTGCTGCTGTTTATAATGATGTTTTTCTACTACATTAGGGCTTAGTGTATTACTAGCTGATGTGATGTCTCTCTTAGTTAATCCTAGATGTTATTATTGTATTTCTCTTGCATTTGTTGTTGGATGTAACTGGGACCCTGTGTACATAATCTCGTTTTCAACACATGTACTACATGCGGTGCAAATGACAATAAATTCTCTCTGACTCTGACTCTGACTCTGATATATATAATTTGCTGTAATCCAGCTATATTTCAATAGGTTGGAGAGATCAGAAGGGGTTGTATTTCTGGTAAAGGGAAGCCTAAAGGAGTGTTTTATATCAACAAGATAAACAATTTTAGCTGAAGATAGTTACAGCTGTGGCCAAGAGAAAACTCTCAAATTACTAAATCAAATTAGTCTAATTTCATTATTCTAAAACTCTTTGAGGGCCTACTGAAGTTTTAATGAGTTGCACAGTTTTAGCATGAGAAGACCTAAGACCAATTTGGCAAGGAGGCAGCTAAAGTCCTCCAAAATCAATCTGGTTTTGAGCAGCACCAGTTTATTCTTGTCTAGGAACTGTGCATTTTAGAGAGCAAACAAAATTTACATTAAGTCCAAAGTCTATTACACAATGTCAGAATTAGACATTCCTCTCTAAGAGAGAAAACTTTTTGTGGACGGAGTATCAGATGCATGAGTCAGTGTGTCAGAGTTGGCGTTAGAGTGAGTCACAATGAATAATACTTTTATTAATAGAGCTGGTGTAGGATGTATTGGTTACGTACATATGCACATGTACAAAAATATAATGTTGGAAGCACATCTTTTTAAAAAGTCTGATGATTGTAACACTAAGTGAAAGAGTCATCACTTTAGAGTATCAGAACTTTGCTGTCTATAAAATACTTATTTATACTGTATAGTACAAATAACGCAGTGAACTAGATAAATTGCATTTTCTGAGAAAATGCAGTGTGAGTGCTTATTGCAGAAGAACATGCACATTTTTTTTGCTGAAATTAGCTAAAGAAAAACATACTGAAATGTAGCTGAAATGAAAAACAAGCCTAATTAGCAGAAGAAAACAGAAATAACGTATATTTGTTGAATTATATTTAATTAGGCTGAAAGTAACATACATTTACATGATTTTTTTAAAAATGTATCTGAAAACAGCTGAAATTAGCTAAAATGCTAAAAAAAAGCTAGCTGAAAATATTGAATATGCTTAAATTAGCAGAATAAAGCAGAATGAACAAATGTTTACTCAATTAGAATGAAAAAGCAGAACTGAGCACAAAAAAGTGCAATTTATCTATAAAAACTGAAGAGCAAAAAAATTAAAAATAAAAAGCTGAAAAGTAGCCTAAGAAGCAGAAAGAAACTTAAATTACCAAAATAGATTAGAGAGAGCACTTTTTTTTAGTTAGGCTGAAAAAAGTTTAAACGAGTGCAAAAAATCTGGAATTAGCTGAAAAAGCTCAAATCAGCATAAAACAGCTAAATATTTACTGAAATAGCAGAAAAAGCTGAAAGGAGCCTAACAAGCTGAAATTAGCAGAAAGAAGTTAGAAAAAGAAGTACACAAATGTTGTAGTTAGCAGAAAGAATCTGAAAGGATCACAAAACAGCTGAAATTAGCTGAAAGTAGAACATTTACCTTTGCACAAGGAAGCTGAAAGAAGCCGAAAGCAGAACAAAATGTGAAACGAATAGGAAAAGGTTGTAAACAGATCTAAAGATTTGAAGGATGTAAAATGAGCTCTATTCATTTTCAATGGGAAAAAAAATGGCAGAAAAGGGTAAATATTTAAAATAACTAAAGTTGCCCCAATACCAAGCCATGGCACCCTTCTCCTGAATGAGCTGGAAGTTATGATTTGTTAAAATAGCACAAAAATGTGAAACGAAAAAGATGCCAAAAGTTGGATGGAAGAAAAAAAGGATCACAATAGTCGAGTGCTTCATAAGCATTCACACAATAAAAGACTCTACAATGTCGGTCCATTAGACATAGAGATTTGTAGCTATTAGCCAAAAATGTGTGGAATACTTTGATGCTGTGCTCAAGGACACTATGACTTCAAATATTACTTTACACTAACGTCCTGTCTTCAGGGTTGGGTGGTGGGGTTGGAGTGGGGGTGGGGTAGTGTGGGGCTTGGGGCTCACTGTAGAAATGATTAATAGAGCATAAGGTAAGAAGCCAAGAATTGGTGTTGCCTGGAGAGGACACTGGGAGGACACAAGCTCTACACATTGTCAAAACATGTTTGTTGTCCGCTGTAATTCTGGAAACAAGTAAAACTGTGAATTTGAGTGATGGGCATTTCTAATTAAACTGAAAGTTGCCACAACCGAAGTAAACATTTGTATAAAAAACTGTTTTGGGGGGGGGCATATTTTATGTGAAATGCAAGAGCAACACAATGAAATGTCAAGTTTTATGAGGAGAACATGCATGGGCTTAAATAAACTTGTGTAAAATTACCCATGCATATGAAACTGTGTTTACTTTTTCAGGTAAGTTGAAGGTAAAACACCAAAAATCTCAAATGCGTCTTTCATATTTTGTATGAGGAAAACTAAAAGAAAAATACCCAAGTACTTCTGCATATTGACACAAACCTGTTCTCACTGAACTTTGGAAGCATAGAATTGACATTTTGTCAGTCAGCAATTTTTTTTAGGTTTGCCCAACGTGTCCTTTGGTGTCGAGTCCCGACTCCAACACTACCGTCTGACTGCAAAAGCAATGCTTTATAAGGGAACAGGTTTTTCAGGAAGAGTAAGTTGGTTTTGATTTAACCCCCTCTCAGTCAAATGTAAAACTTTTATCTTTAGTTTATTTTCGAGAAACTGGCTTTAACTTTAATACATACATAACATATTTTGATTGTTCAACTTTGATCTCCTTTGATTTTTGATCAGATTTAGACATGTTTACATGCATAAAACTCTTAGATTGGATTGAAATGTATTTGTATGTATGTATACAAGTTCTTTGTATGTATTAATGTACAGTATTAAAGTAACCAAATGTTTCGTTTACATGGGCACAATTGGTTCACGACGAGTGTTTACATGTAGCGGGGTTTTATTCAGAATAGAAGTACTGACTGACAGAGTGGTAAACTCTGCTTGAAAAAAAATCACAGAAGAAGAAATTCTACCGTGATGCACATAAACAAACCTAAGCGCCCAAAATGAACCCATGCAGGTTTCAATGATGGAGACGTTACTGCACTCCCTGATTGATCTACAAGTGATACAGATCATTTTGAGCACTTTCAAAGTTTCTAGTAGAAATGTTGTGTCGCTCACCAAATAGTTTTGCTTCGCTAACATATTAGCACACAGCCAGGTGGAATGTGAGGTAGACATAGGGCGCACATGCGCAGTCAGGTCAGTTTTCCATAATCGGAATAAAATGAACAGATTTAAGTGTTTACATGCACACCGTTCAGATTATGAGTCTAAATAAACCACCCCTCTCATTCTGATTACAGATTCATCTGGATCAAGCGGAATCAGCTCAGAATAATCCCAGTAGGGAGTTTATATGACACTTTTTTTTTCCACATGGCCGTTTAATCCAATTACTTATGTCCATGTAAACATAGATATATTGAAGGTGGTCTGGAAACATGATGACATTCAATTATCTATTGATTAGTTAATTAAAATGGTTGACATAGCAAATGGAAACCCCTAAGATATAGGACATTTTTGCACAAATATATGTTTATTTTTGCATCAAATCCCACATGGAGTGGAAAAGAGCTGCTTCAGTGGGCAATCTAATTTCAACTGTTTCAGCTCACCAGAAATTAAAATGTTGGTAATAGATTTTTTTGTCAGGATGTGTGTTCTTTGTCTTGAGGTTTTCATGTTTGGTTCCTTTACGGTAGTTTATATTTTAGTCTTGTTCCTTTTGTGATTTGTTTCTCTATTACTGTTCACTGGGGTTTTGTTTTTTTTGTTTTTTGTTTTTTGTTTTTTTTGGCTCCCCGTTTCCTTTGCTAGTTTATCTTTATCCTCAGTCAGCCTAATCAGTTTTCCCCCAGTCATCCACTCACACCTGTGCCCACTTCACAATCACCAAGGTTCTCCCATTTTCCCAATCACCTCTGCACTTTATAATCAATCTCTGGTCCGAACTGATCTGTATTGTCCTGGCTCCCTGTCAGACGTCCCGTTCCTCCTTGTCATGCTCCCTCCTGCTCCATGTGTTTTTGTGATCCCTGAGGTTTCTGTAAGTTGCTGCCTATTTTGTTGTCAGTTATTTAATAAATACCTAATTAAGCTCATTGAGTCTGCCTGCATTTTGGTCCAAACCAGTGGTGTAGTCTACGTGATACTCGGGTATATGGAGTATACCCACTAGAAAAACTTAAGAATTTCAGTATACCCACTTAGAAGTGCCCAATGATACATGACATACCATTAGGTACATGTCATTGATACGTTAAACGACAGTTAAACACTTCTGTAACAATCTATTGGTGTGCAGTTTTGATACTGTTTTATAAATTATATAACATGTTTTTAATACAAAGCCAGCTGTTGTACAAAGTTTGTTGTTCATTTATTCAAATATAAGCATCAGATAAATTTGGAACTGTTCAATATGCTTAAAATCAAAACAAATTGACGGTTAAACTTTACTAACCAGTGTACTTTGGTTTCTAAGCACGGTATGCCCACTACAAAAATGTAGACTACACCACTGGTCCAAACCACACCAACCCTGACTTTTTTTAATTGAAGAGCAAAGCTAAACAACCAAACAATAGTACTATCACCAAATGTGCATTGTTTTTCTTTTTATTCAAGAAAATTGCAGCAAATTTTCAGTTGTGCATCACTTTTACCTTTCTTTATTTGGAAAGAGTAAATTTTTGGGACCCCCCACGACAGTTCCATTCTTCTAACTCCACTACAACTTTTGTTTTATTCCATCCACTACAGCTTTAATTCATCTATTTTTGTTTCTCTTCCTGACACACTGTTTACTTTAGTTTTTACTTTAACACTTTTGTATGCTCTTTGTTATCCACTGTACAGTAGATAAACCTCAGTTTTCAACAGAGGGAGGAGAGGGAGACTAATACACAACATGTTCATGAGATGTAGAGAGTGGTTGCAGAAGTCAAGGTCGAATTGCAAGGTGCCTGTGTGTGCCAGTGTGATTTACAATCCCATCTAACTGTCGTTATCTGTATCCTTATCCAATCCTTGGTGCCATTTCCTCAGAGAGGCACAATATAAAGTGTTCATGCTTATAAAAGCACACCAACTCCTGTCTGAGGCAGTGGTAGACCATGAACTGATGAATACAGGGGGATGCAGAGCAGCCTGGTGAACATAAATCTGAGCATTTCCTTTTTAAAATACTAGGTCTCATTTGTCGTTTATTTCACTTCCACTGCTCTTCTTTCTCTTATCTTCTCATTTCCTCTCCTTTGCTGTCCTTGCCAATCCTTTTATTGTCTTTCAAACATCTACATCTGCAGAAGCCCTTAACCTTCTTCTTCAAGGGTCCTGCATACTCCTTTCAAAGCTGTGAAATCGGCTCTCATTGACGTAGTTGCGTGATGAAAATTGTGTCGTTTTATTCTCCGAGTAGCTTCACCCATCCCTTCTCGACACAAGGTCTGGCCGAACTTTTTTTCATAGGCACATGCACCAAGGATTGTATGATTGGTCAGAATCTTGTGGGTGTATATGTCAATGTACAAATGCACTCGGACATTCAGCAGTACAACTAGTCAAGCACACTAAATTACCGTATTTTCCAGAATATAGGTTGCGGCTTTTTATCATTTTTGCATGCCCTGCGACCTATATTCAGGTGCGACCTATTTATGGCTTTTTATAAAATAACCTGTTTGTAATAATTTATTAACAAAAAATAAACTGAGATACACTCTTACAATAATGTCAGCTATTAAATGTATTTTTTTAGGTGTTTATCCTGCTAAAATTAATAATTTATTAAAGAAAAGTTCAGCTCAGACACATATTTGCTATAATTTTTATCAAACAAATAATTGTTTTTAAGTGTTAATCTTCTTAAAAGCCTTGCTGTGCGTTCCTGTGGCAGACATTTGCAGCAGAGCTAAACACGGTCCACATTTTGACGTAGGTGCGACCTATATTCAGGTGCGACCTATATATGGATTTTTACAATTCTTTGGTAATAATTGGACAATGCAACCTATATTCAGGTGCAACCTATATTCCAGAAAATACGGTAGTCAAAATGGCCAAAAACTCCTGGTTGGAGATTGTGCAGACGTGTTCGGAGTCTATCTACTGAAAAGTGTGGCGCTTTCTTCATGATGGACTTGTGGCCAAATGGTTGACAGAGTGGAGACTCTAGTAGGAAGTAATCAGTGTGGTGACGTTTACTGCAGGGAGAGGGTTTCCCAAGAGCTCTACACCTGCGTCTCGTGGAATATGAAAGGTGTGTGTGAAAACAAATGATCCGCAACCACGTGACCTCAAGTTAACTGTTCGTCTTTGGATGGAGTATGCTGGGCCCTTTATTCCTTGTTGTGTGTAGCATGTTAAAATGCTTGATTGCATATATGTCACCTTTTTTCTGGTTTGTATGAAGGCAAAGTGTTACACATATTTCCAACAAAATCACAACAGATACAAATCAAATGCCTAATGCAAATGCATGTCTTTTTTTATTTTTTCAGTTATTTTTCATCGTTCTTACTGGTTTCTGATGTGACGTTTGACTAAATCTTGCATTTCAAAGCTTCTTACCACGTTGACCAACAACTGAGGCTTTTACCAGCCTGCCATATGCTGATTGAATGTGTGGCTTTTTAACAACTGTGTGTAATGGTCCAGAGACTTTTAAATAATGTAATAAACTAGCAGCCAAGATTACAATTTTGAGTATTGAGTATTTCAACTTCACTTTAATGTTTCTGTAATTTAATTTTGTCTTACGGTTTCTGGGTTTTGATACAGTCTTGTTTGTTTGTTTGTTTAATGTTACCTTTTTTAGACATCTGTTCTGTGTTCTAGTCTAAACTACAGTGAAATTATTTATGTAGTATTTAAGTTTTTTTTGTATCTTTACACTTTGCTTTATTTTGTGGCAATAACTTTCTTTTTCTCTGTATTTGTATTGTTTTCCCTGTATTTTTTTCTGGACAAGTACTCCTGCTACAAATGCTTGGGTGTGCACCTGAATGAAAACCTGAACTGGGGAAACAACACCAGCAGCCTGATCAAGAAAGCTCATCAGATACTCTTCTTCCTAAGGCGGCTGAGACGGGCTGGACTGAGAATCTCAGTCCTCACCTCCTTCTACAGGTGTGCAGTGGAGAGCATCCTGTGCTCCAGCATCTACGTGTGGCATGGAGGCTGCACAGCTGCAGAAAGAAAAGTTTTTCAGAGAGTGGTGAAGGCTGCACAGAAGTCTGTTGGAGTCAGCCTCTCCACCATCACAGACATTTACACCTCCAGATGCAGGAAGAGAGCCACCTGCATCATGAAGGACTCCACTCACCCAGCACACATACTTTGAGACCTGCTCCACTCAGAAAAGATGTTGATCAGCATTAAGTGTAGAACAACTAGACTGAGGAACAGCTTCTACCCTTAAGATGTTAGACTCGTGAATCTCTAATCAGGATAATCACTGTAAGGTGACAACTAGTTTTTAAATATCATGGCCTGTCTTCTGTAGTAAAAACGTGAACTACTGGGTGTTATGCATGCACATTATTTGTTGCCCACCTCTGCTCAAGTCATACCAGCATTGTACTGCTTTGTACCAACCTTGGCAGATGCACTCATGATCTAATCTACTGAAGTACACTTTAGAAAAGAAGATAGACAAATTTGGAGCAGCCCCCAGCAATTAGTTATAGAGAACCACTACAAATAGTTTTGAGACATGATGGACATTCCTGTGCAAAAGCTGTTCACCAATTAGTCATTAGCAACCCCAGCCCAGATATTTTCTTTTAAAGTGGATTGATGGACAAGGACGTTTATACATTGTTTTGATTTCAACATAGGCAGTATTACATTTTGTTTTGTATTAAGTATATTTAAACCAAAATCTTTTGCAGCTTCTCATAGCACTTTCTCAATTGCTTGACATTTACTCGGATCATAGAAATTTCATCAAAATGCCACTCTCAGAGTGAATAGCTTTGAAATGCTGCATTTTGCAGGTACTTGCAAGACAAATACTTTAAGTTTTTTATTACTTAGACAAATGCCTCTGTAAATGTCACTTAACGAAGAGCAAACTTTTATGTCTCGGTGTGTGACTTTAAACTGCTAGCTCTGGCCATTATTGCATCCCACTGGGTGATTCAGTAAGTGTTCTGCTTTTAAAGAAAATCAAAGTTCCTATCTCAGCTGCTAAAAACAACCGAGAGACCATTTGTCTTTATTTTGCAGGCATTTATCGACAATCAAAATCCAGGTCTCTATAGCTAAAAATCACTTTAATGTTACAGTGTGAGCATGCCATTATGTTTTTACATCATGAAAGATACAACAAAAAAATCAAATGCCATGCACCGTATACCTGTGCCTTCCACATGTTTGCATCAAGTAGTATTTCTGGTTGCTAATACTGTATATGTTTTAAAGTATGGTAAACCCGCTAAGCTTATGTGACAGCAGGCTTTTATTGCTGACTCATTTTAGACATGGTGAGTGTAGAAATCTTACCGCTCCATGCACACACACACATGCATGCACCTTGCTCATGTGTAAACACACACATAAAGTATCAGAGAGCTACTTATTCACTGCAAGGGGCGAAAAGGAGCCCAGTAATTGAACTCCAGCCAGTGAAGCTTGGAAGCACCAGGCCATGCCCAAGGTAATAAGAAAAAAAATGTTATTATTCACCTCTAAAGCACACAAAAAAAATGCACATAAACACGTGCACAACAAAGCTATAAATTGCAATTCACACATATACTGACCTAAGCGAGAGCAGCACGCCATTGTGCTGGGTCTCACTGGCCTGTTGTCTGCAGGTTGGTAGGCTTCAGCACAGAGCCAAGTTTGAAGAATCATAAAAATTTGAGAATATATTTATTTGTAATGTTGCTGCATAGCAAATAAACTGAAATGATTGACTCAGCAGTCTCTGCCTCCTGCTGTTTAGTTGGATAAATCAGGACTATTTCTCTTCTTCGGTCTGTCTCTCTGTTTGCGTTTAGTGGATTCACAGGGAGGCATCCTCAATGTGACACACACAAACACACAGATTTATGCACAAGTGAAATAGGTCTTTCAATGACTCCAAATGCATATATTTCCAACAGACTTGTATCATGCGTGAACATTCTTATGGGTCATCTAAATATTTGCTGTGATGTCTTTGATGGTATTTTATTGAAGGTTTGATGAGAATCCTAAATAAATAGAAATAAACTGTGCTAGGTGCTTGTGTAATATATTACAAAATACGAAGTTGAGCCTTGAGAGAAACAGTTTTTATCCTGAAAGTAAAAAAAAAAAGATGTCCTCATTGGTCATAAAAACAGCTTCAAGCCTTCTTTATATTGTCCATGGCTCCCCTGCTTCCGTGGGAAAAAAGATTATGTCAGTGAATGAAAAGCAATATCTTAACTTATGAACAGTTGTAATTTTATTATATTGTTTAATCTTTGATCCAAATTATCCCCTCAAACCATAAAGCATTTGTTGTCAATTAAATACAAGTTGTAGTGTTCTTCACTTGTTGCATGACCCCTCTGTAAATTACCCGGAATAATGTAAATGTTATGGCTTGAGCTTTCATTTTACGATTTAAACTAAATATCAACTGAATCCAGTTTAGCCTTTTGATATTCTTTAGTGACCCTTTAAAAATGAATGACTTTGTCTTCATTTTGTACAGGAAGGGGCAATTTTCTTTAAGTTTGCCAAGATCTTCTAAAAGAAAGTATAGAGTGGAGAAAAATATATCCAAGAAAGGGGGAAAAAAATCAAGTCATCCCCATGCATAAAGTAAATGCACTTTTTAAATCTATAGTCTCTTTCTTGCTCTAAATATATTGCTCATGTCTGCTTTCTTAACTTTGTAACAACTGAAGCCAACAGCTGAAATGTTAGATGCCACTTGGGGTAAAACATAATCTTCTGCTCAAGATGCAATCATCCGTAGAGCCTTTCAATCTTAGTCCACCTCACACAGTAACGCAGAACAATTTCAACTATGGATTTAATGACCTTCTGTTATTAAAACAGAATGATTGATTCACCATTATTGCGTGTGTGTGTTTGAGCCTGTTATCTGCCCAGCTGTAAATGTTGACTGTCATTATGGAAGCCATCACATATTTTCATAAAGGGACTGTCTGAGTCTTGTTTTAATGAGTCTTAGCCTTCGGCATCTAAGGTCAACAAGAACAAGCTTTCTTTGGTGTCAGTACATGAATAGTTTTTTATAGCAGTTCATTGCCACAGACCATTTGCGGGTAATCTAATCATGTTGCATACCGCACAACACATTTCATATAAACAAACGCATATCAATAAGCACATAAAGTAACACAAAATAATGTTAACACACTATTAATTCATTCAGCTCAGGCAGAATACAGATGGCTTTGTCATATGTCCAAAACGCCTGAGGACTTCTAATTAGTTGTTGATACATGTTTGTGAGAACAAAACAACATGCAGTGAATACTACCCTGATTGGGACTCAAAGGCGCTGCGAGATAACACGTTTTTCAATCAATAAGCAGTGGGACACTTACAGTTGCAAGCTGGAATTGTAACATCAATGGACACTTAAATACCAAGAAGGGAAACATCCAACGGTAATCACTGGCTAAGACAATGTTGACAATGGGCTGAAATACAAAATACGTATTGATGTAATTGAACTCAGTATGAATGTTCAGCCATTTACTTTTGACCATTTTTACTAGATGGATATTTTTATTAAGACAACATGATCAATTTTATTCTGTATGTTGTACTTTAGAAAAAAAAATACAAGTAGAATTAAGCATGAATGTATGTGTATGTTCTTGAACAGTGTCTAGCTTCCATGTAGCTAGGTAGAGTTTCACATAGCAGTTACTAATGAATAAATTGAATAAATTATTTATATTCACATAACTTACTGAGGTAGTATGGTGGCACAACTGGTAGAGCAGCTGCCTCTCAGGGAGCAGGTTGCCCCGGTCCGGGGGCCTTTCTGGGTGGAGTTTATATGTTCCCTCCGTGCATACGTTGGTTTTTGGTTTCCACTCACAGACCAAAAACATGCAAGTTAGGCTGAGTGCAAACTCTAAATTGTCCCTAGGTGTGTATGAGAGAGTGAATGATTGTTTGTCTCATTTGTCTCTATGTGTCCCTGTGATGGACTTGCGACCTGTCCAGGGTGTACCTCGCCTCTTACACAGTGATGGCTGGACAAAGGCACCAGTGAACCCCGCAACCCGAAAAAGGAAGAAGCGGATAAAAGAAAATGGAGGGATGGATGGATAACTTAAAGTGATAATGTGATGTCTTGTCTAGCATACTCAATTAGACTAGCGGTTATATGTTTATACAACTGACTGAAACTGTGTGATTTCAAATTCTGGGATGTTGTAAGATTGTGTGACATTTAATAGCAGTTTCAACGTTTACTGCATGGAACACCTCAGACATCACCCATAATAACCACCAATCCATTAATATGTGCAAGTATTTAGCAAATAGATAGTCTTGTGCTATTTTACGGCCAGTATTATGCACAATTGGACAATAGGGGGCATCTGTGGCTGAGTAGCTAGAACAGTCATCCTCCAATGGGAGAGTTGGATGTTTGATTTCACCAGCAGTCACATGCTGCAGGGTCCGTGGGCAAGCACTGGATGCCTCATGGCCTCTGATGTGTGTCCCCTCAGTGTATGAATGTGATCTAAAGTACTGATTACTAGTCTTTGTAAGGATATTCAACCTTTATTTAGACAGGTTAATCTTATAGATATATATAGATATATATAGATATATATATAGAGATAATATAGATAGACTATAGAATATAGATATATATAGACTATAGAAGATAGAAGATAGATATAGATAGACTATAGAATATAGATATAGATAAGACTATAGAAGATATATATAGATAAGACTATAGAAGATAGATATAGATAAGACTATAGAAGATAGATATAGATAGACTATAGAAGATAGATATAGATAGACTATAGAAGATGATATAGATAGACTATAGAAGATGATATAGATAGACTATAGAAGATGATATAGATAGACTATAGAAGATGATATAGATAGACTATAGAAGATAGATATAGATAGACTATAGAAGATAGATATAGATAGACTATAGAAGATAGATATAGATAGACTATAGAAGATAGATATAGATATACTATAGAAGATAGATATAGATATACTATAGAAGATAGATATAGATAGACTATAGAAGATAGATATAGATAGACTATAGAAGATAGATATAGATAGACTATAGAAGATAGATATAGATAGACTATAGAAGATAGATATAGATAGACTATAGAAGATAGATATAGATAGACTATAGAAGATAGATATAGATAGACTATAGAAGATGATATAGATAGACTATAGAAGATAGATATAGATAGACTATAGAAGATAGATATAGATAGACTATAGAAGATAGATATAGATAGACTATAGAAGATAGATATAGATAGACTATAGAAGATAGATATAGATATACTATAGAAGATAGATATAGATATACTATAGAAGATAGATATAGATAGACTATAGATAGATAGATAGATAGATAGATAGAATAGATAGATATAGATAGATAGATAGATAGATAGATAGATAGATAGATAGATAGATAGATAGATAGATAGATAGATAGATAGATAGATAGATAGATAGATAGATAGATAGATAGATAGATAGATAGATAGATAGATAGATAGATAGATAGATAGATAGATAGATAGATAGATAGATAGATAGATAGATAGATAGATAGATAGATAGATAGATAGATAGATAGATAGATAGAGTGCTGTATTTTATAAGTACAGTCAATTTACAATGATCAAATTTCACCCTCCAATGTCTACTTTTAAAATTAAATATATTTATGTGTATTGTTTTCGGGGCTGCATAACACTATAGTAATTACCTTTGTGTGATCATTACAAGAAGACAACAAGAAGATTTTTAGTTCAAATTCTTCATGAATTCATTTGTACATTTCTTGCTTTTGTTTTTTTGTTGTTGTTGTAAATGACTGGTAAACTGTCCAGGATGTAATATTTATCTCACCCAGTGACAGGGAAGGTAAAAACAAGTTTTCTACAACCCTGAAAAGAATCAAGTACAGGGCATACATATATAAAAAATATAGTACTCTGTTTATAACTTTTATGGACAGAATTTCTAGGCGCAGCCAAGGTGTTGAGAGGATCCGTTTTGGTGGCCTTAGAATCGCTTCTCTGTTTTTTGCAGATGATGTGGTCCTATTGGCTTCATCAGCTCGTGATCTACAGCTTTCACTGGAGCGGTTTGCAGCCGAATGTGATGCGGCCGGGATGAGGATCAGTTCCTCCAAATCCGAGGCCATGGTCTTGAGCCGGAAAAGGGTAGCGTGCCCTCTCCGGGTCGGGGAGGAGGTCCTGCCCCAAGTGGAGGAGTTTAAGTATCTCGGGATCTTGTTCACGAATGAGGGAAAACTGGAGCGTGAGATCGATAGGCGGATAGGTGCAGCGTCCGCAGTGAAGCGGGCGCTGTACCGGTCTGTCGTGGTGAAGAGAGAGCTGAGTCAAAAGGCAAAGCTCTCAATTTACCGATCGATCTACGTTCCCACCCTCATCTATGGTCATGAGCTTTGGGTTATGACCGAAAGAACAAGATCTCGGATACAAGCGGCTGAAATGAGTTTTCTCCGCAGGGTGGCTGGACTCTCCCTTAGAGATAGGGTGAGAAGCTCAGTCATCCGGGAGGGACTCGGAGTAGAGCCGCTGCTTCTCCACATCGAGAGGAGCCAGTTGAGGTGGCTCGGGCATCTGGTTAGGATGCCTCCTGGACGCCTCCCTGGTGAGGTGTTCCGGGCATGTCCCACCGGGAGGAGACCCAGAGGAAGACCCAGGATACGCTGGAGGGACTATGTTTCTCGGCTGGCCTGGGAACGCCTTGGGATTCCCCCAGAGGAGCTGCTCCAAGTGGCTGGGGAGAGGGAAGTCTGGGCCTCCCTACTTAGGCTGCTACCCCCGCGACCCGACCCCGGATAAG
>JBBPBX010030049.1:0-15611 GCA_038048925.1 Garcialebias charrua
TAGCTTAAAGACCCTGAAAAGTTTGAATTTGCAGAAGGAAGCTGAAAGAACACATTTGCCCACATAGGCTGAAAGAAGGAGAAAAGATCACAAAACAGTGGAAAGTATGTGAAAAAAGCTGAAATTAGAAGAAAAGAAAAAAAAAACAGCTGAAATAATAATAATAATAATAATAATAATAATGAATTCAATTTATAACGCACTTTTCATTAATGAAAATCTCAAAGTGCTACACGGTGCAACAGAAATTAAATGTCAATAAAACAAGTAATAAAACAAGTAAAATCAATAACAGTATCAACTAAGAACAAAAGTAGAATCATGAGGAGGTAGAGTATGCTCGGTTGAAAAGAAAGGTCTTCAAGCCGCTCTTAAAGTCAACCACAGACTGTGGGACCCTCAGACAGTCAGGAAGAGAGTTCCACAGGCGGGGGGCAGCCACACTGAAAGCCCGGTCTCCCATGGTCCTTAATTTGGTTCTCGGAATGTGAAGGAGATTACTGTTCTGTGACCGCAGCGACCGGGTGGATGAGTGTGGAATAAGAATATCCTTCAGATAATCTGGTGAAGTTCCATGTAAGCATTGATGTGTAATGAGAGCAGTTTTGTACTGAATTCTGTAGGCGACAGGAAGCCAATGAAGGTTATGAAGAATGGGCGTAATATGTTCAAATTTACGAACTCGCAACAAGATCCTTGCAGCACTGTTTTGAATATATTGAAGTTTCTGAAGGTTTTTGCCAGGGATTCCAATAAACAGGGAGTTGCAGTAGTCGAGCCTGGAGGAGACAAAAGCATGGACGAGCTTCTCAGCATCGGAAAAAGTTAGGGATGGGCGAAGTCTAGAGATGTTTCGAAGATGGAAGAAGCAAGTTTTAAACAGAAGCTTAATGTGATTTTCAAATGTAAGATTGGAGTCCATTTTTATTCCAAGATTTGTAACAGAGGTGGAGAGGGGGATGTCTTGTCCAGAAAAGGAAAGTGTTGTTATAGTAGATGTCTGTACCTGGTGAGGGGTGCCAATCAGTATGGCCTCGGTCTTGGAGCAGTTTAATTGAAGAAAGTTCTGATTCATCCATGCCCTAATTGCCTCCAGGCAGGCAGAGAGGGCAGTGAGTGAAGATGGAGATGACAAGGTGGAAGATGAGGATGCTCCAGTCCTGATGTAAAGCTGTGTATCGTCGGCATAACAGTGAAAAGAAATGTTGAACTGATTAATAATTTGACCTAAAGGCAGCATGTAAAGGGAAAACAACAGGGGCCCCAGAACCGACCCCTGAGGGACACCACAGGAGACAGAGACTGTCTGGGACGTGGCGTTGCCAAGACTAACACATTCCAGCCTATTGGAGAGGAAAGATTTAAACCAGTCCAGGACGGTGTCACAGAGACCGACCTCCACATGAAGACGGTGGAGGAGGATACTATGGTCCACAGTGTCGAAGGCTGCAGTGAGGTCAAGGAGGACAAGGATGGAGGGAGAGCCAGTGTCAGCAGCCAAGAGGACATCATTAGTAACTCTCAGCAGTGCAGTCTCAGTACTGTGAGCTGCCCTGAATCCAGACTGGAACTTCTCATACAGGGAGTGTTGTTGTAAGTGATCCTGCAGCTGAGCAGCAACTGCTTTTTCCAGCACTTTAGACAGAAAAGGGAGGTGTGAAATTGGGCGGTAATTAGAAAAAATGTCGGGATCCAAATTAGATTTTTTCAGAAGAGGCCTAATGATGGCAGTTTTTAGAGGCAGTGGAACATGACCAGATTGAAGAGACTGATTTATTATTTGTGTGATAAGTGGGCCTATTGCAGAATGATTGGATTTTATGAGAGACGAGGGGAAAGGATCCAGGGCGCAGGATGAAGGCTTCATTTTCTTGATGATGGCCTCCACCTCACTCTGAACAACTTCGTCAAAGCTGTTAAGGGTCCCAGAATGCAGACGGGTAGATGGCACACTGAGAACAGGGAGGTTGTGGAGCTGAGATCTGATAGTGTCAATTTTGGTTTTAAAAGATGAAAGAAACAGCTCGCATTTTTGAGCAGAGTCCTCAAGAGTTTGTTTAATGGGATTAAGCAGACGAGTTATTGTGGAGAAGAGCTGTTTAGAGTTTCCAGGGCAGGTGTTGATGATGTTAGAATAATATTTGGAGCGTGCTTCTTTAAGAGAATAGGCGTACGCTTTCTGATGTTCTTTGTACGCCTGCTTATGTACCGAGAGACCAGATGATTTTAGACGTCTCTCGATAGCACGGCCAGTTGCCTTCATCTTGCGCAGCTCATCAGTGTACCAAGGGGCTGAACGGGAGAAAGACACCAGTCTTGTTTTCAAGGGAGCATGTAGGTCCAGGAGCTCCCGAAGAGATTGGTTGTAGTAATCCACAGAGTCATCTGCAGATGAATGATTGACAGCGGTCATGGTGTGAAGATCAGCAGACAGAACATCAAGGGAAATGTTTTTAAGGTCACGGAACTGGATGGGTCGTTTTGGGTTTGAAGCAGGCGAAGATGAAGGCACTTCCAGGGAGATGACCCTGTGGTCTGAGACACCCAGGTCATATACAGATAAATTATTGATGAGTACAGTGTCAGTAATCACCAAATCCAGAGTATGCCCCCTGCTGTGCGTAGGGGCGTCAACATGTTGAGTGAGATTAAGAGAGTCCAAAAGAGACTTAAAATCTGTTGCCAGAGGTGAAGAGGAATTGTCCACGTGGATATTCAAGTCGCCAAGAAAAATAGTCTTCACAGGGGAGGTGCAGAAATAAGTGAAGAGGTCATGTATCTCTGAGTTAAATGAAACATGCGGTTTGGGAGGTCTATAAATTAATATAACATTCATCAGGAGTGGGGCTTTGAAGCTGAAAGCCAGACATTCAAAAGAAGAAAAATCCTGAGAAACCAGATGCGACAGCCCTAAACTACTGCGGTAGATTACAGCCAGACCACCACCGCGGCCAGTGCTGCGGGCTCTCTGCAGATAGCTGTATCCAGATGGACAAGCTTCATTTAAAGAACTGTACACATCCGGTCTATGCCAAGTTTCTGTGAGGCACATGAGGTCCAAATTCTTCTCCAAAATGTGATCATGAATTAGACATGATTTGTTTGAAAGTGATTGAACATTAAAAAGTTCTATTTTAATACTAGTTGGAGCAGATTGTTTTTGAAGAGGTTTAAGCAGACTGAAGTCCACTCCACGTTTTCCTTGCCACTTCGTGTGCTGTGGACTACAAAGGACCACAGACGCAGCGTTCTGATGACGTCGTCGAGGTGCGACACGTCTCTCAGACCAGACAGTAGCAATCGAGTCAGAGCCAGTTTGCCTAAAGTGAACTAATTTCTTTCGAGAGCTTCTATGGATGTAACGAGGTCTACGCAGAAGTCCCAGTTGTTTAATGGTCGAAATAGAAGGAGGAATGGAGCAGTTGTTAAATTCAAACAGCTGCGAAGCGGAGTAGGTCAACATTGTTGTCGATCCGGTGGAAGCTAGCATGGAGCTAGCCGCTAACAGCAGGCCCACGGCTCCAAGAAAGATATACAAGAAGCAGAAAGAGGTAATTTGAATGATCATTACCTCGAAGAGGAGCACAGGAGAAAATCCAAAACAGTCCAGAGGACCCAGGAGGGTGACAGAGGCAGCAGGTAAGCGAACAATAAATGCAGCTACGTGGTTTTTTAAGCTAAATTCGTTCTGGAGCTAGCGGGAGCTAACAGCCCCCACTAATAAAATTCCGGTTAAACTAGTAAAGTTTTCTATCTAATGAATCCAGCAACAAGTCAAATCTTGGCCTGGCTGCAGTCTCCTATCCTGAGCAAGCACTAGGCATCAGTGGAAAGGAAAAACTCCCTTTTAGAAGGAAGAAACCTCTAGCAGACCCAGACTCAGGACAAGCGGTCATCTGCTTTGACCGGCAACTTATAATGTTTGCAGAACCACAACGCAGTCAGAAAAGACAGTTGCTCTAAAACTTAATCACAGAAAGGAAAAAATGCCCGCGTGACGTCCGTTCACACAGGTGCTGTACACAGGCAAACGCCTGCCGCACTCTGCGTTCAAGAAAGGTAGAAATGTTCAAAGAAAGGTAGAAATGTCCGCGTCAGCTCGTACAGGTGCTGTACACAGGCCTAGGCCTGCCGCACTCTGCAATCGAGAAAGGTAGAAATGTCCAACAAGGCTCGGTGAAAAAAAAACAGCAGAAAGTAGTAAAAAAAGGCTTCAAAGAGCAAAAAGTATGAGGAGCAGCGGCAGCCAAGGTGTGCCCGCGTCCGCTTCCTCACAGGTGCTCTGTCACAGGTGCTCTGTCACAGGTGCTCTGTCACAGGTGCTCTGTCACAGGTGCTCTGTCACAGGTGCTCTGTCACAGGTGCTCTGTCACAGGTGCTCTGTCACAGGTAGAAAAGTAGCTAAAAAAGCAGAAAGAAGCTTAAATTATCAGAAGGGAGTGGAGAGAGAGCACAATTTTGCTTAATTAGGCTGAAAAAGTTGCAATGTGTGCAAGAAAATGTGACATTTGCCATAAAAGCAAAAACAAGCAAAACGCAGCTAAACAGTAGCTGAAAGAGCAGAAAAAGCTGAAACTTGCAGAAAAGAGCTGAAAGGAACAGAAAGAAGTTAGAAGCACAAAAAATATAAAAGTAAAAATTTAAAAATCTCGGGGTGACCTTTCCTTCCCGGCTGAGGAATGCCCTGCCCATCTCTTCATGTAACTAGTCTCTATTAATTCCTTTAAAACGCAGCTTAAGACACTTTTATTCAGACAAGCTTTTAGGTAAATGTTTTAATTAGTGTTTTTATCAGCTGTTCTTGTTTTTATCAGTGGTTTTTATTGTTTTTATTAATCAGCTGTTATCATTTTTGTTCTATTTTAAGCCTTTATTTTGTATTTTTGTACAGCACTTTGTGATTGTATCTATGATACAGTAAGTGCTATATACATAAAGTTTACTTACTTACTTACTTAAAAGGAGCATAAAACAGCTTAAATTAGCATAAAGCAGATCAGAATAGTAGCCAAAAATGCTGCAATTTACAGAAAGGAGCTGAAAGGAACAGAAAGAAGTTAGAAGATGAACAAAAGTGTAAATACATTTAAAAAAATAATTAAAAGGAGAACAAACAGCTGAAATTAGCTGAAGGTAGCTGAACAAAGTTTAAATTTGCAGAAGGAAGCTGAAAGCAGCTGAAGCAGAACAAAATGTGAAAGTAGCAGTACAAGGTTGTAACACATCTAAAGATCTGAAGGATGGAAAATAAGCTCAATTCATTATCTATAAAAAAAAAAGCCATAAAAGGCTAAATATTTCAAAAAGATAAAGTTGCACCAATACCAAAAGTCACAGCAGGATTTTCTTTAAAGAGCTGAACGTTTTGATTTATGATTTGTTGAAATAGCAAAATATTTGTGGAATAAGAGAAATGTCAAAAAACACAGAGGAAAAATGGATCAATGAATGATCCATAAACATTCACACAATAACAAAAATAAACATGTGGCTGATTGTTTCCTCCTTAAAGTCTTTCAAGGGTTAAATGATCAACAGACTCATCACAAGTCGTTGAGATTATTTTTAAAAATCTGAAATATGGTCAAATAATTTGTTTTTGTTGTTAATGTTGCACAAAGTAAAAATGTGATCAAACTGATTGTTTTCTTCCAGTTGTAATATTCTGGAGAATGAACGACCACATCAAGCAGCTGGAAGGTCCAACAAGGAACATCTGTTTCACTCTGAGCGTGTGCTGTGAACGACTCTCAGCTACTACCGCTCCAGATGTTCAGTTAGTTATGGTCATTTCTGGTTGGGGCTTGAATGAAGTGGCCTCCACAGCTGACGCACGTCCAGAGATTATTTTATTAGATGGATTAACAATCACTAATCGCTGCATAAAAGGGATCAATAATAATAATGATAAAGCCAGAGCAGGAAGTCAAAGCACCGACGGTACCTCCGGCTCAAAACGAGCAGAACCACTGGTGGAGCTACGATCAGAGCCTGCAGCCGTTGGCAGGACCAGGACCAGGAGCAGTGATTAGCTCTTCACCTTCAGAAGACCAACACGCAGACAGACACCACTCGGATACGTTCAGACCACACACACACACACAGCCAGCGTGTGTGTTCTGGGTGTCTTATTGACCACTAACGTTGTTCATAATGAAGGACCGGAGCTCCAACCAGCTCGGAGTCACGGAGCGAGCCGGACCATCAGAGCCTGCGTGACGTTAACGGGGGGTAATGGGACGGACTGGAATTGTTGCACAGGGCAAATCTAGCATGAAAGAAAAGCATCCTCTGAAATACATCTCCCCCAACACACACACACTCCACATGTTAATGCTCCTGTATGAAGGTTGCACCTTGATTTGTGAAGGGGGGGTCACGCCCCCTCCTTCACAGAGAGGTAAAAATGCTGCTAACGATGCTAACGGTGGCTCCCACACTCTGTACATTAAAGTCAAACATGCTCCAACTTTAAAGCTGCTATATGTAACTTTTCTAAAAATATATATATTTTAACATATTTCTTCACTCTGTCACTATCTCCTGACAGACTGATAGACAAAGTAATCTCTGAAAAAAACTTTAATCCCCTTGCTTCTCCAGGTGGTACCGTAAACACCGGTGTATAATACGCACTTTTATTGCTCATTTGAATGTTCTGCGTATTAAACACCGAAGCGTATTATCTACAGATTTTTTCCCATATTTTTAGACCCATTTTTGGCTCTGATTCGCTTTTTCATTTTGGCCTAAAAATGGTGCAGTACCAGTTTCGGCCGTTATGGGCGCTAATGCACCCTGTAGTCTGTTTACCTGCAGACTGTACCTGGAGGCGTATCCTGGCGCCATCTAGTGGCCATAAAAAAGACTGTCACGGCAGCGCGTATTATACACCGATACGAGAACACGTGCTTCGTGTTCCAACTTACGAATTTTCGTGTTACGAGCAACTCGCAGGAACGGAACTCGCTCGTAAGTCGGGGACTACCTGTAGCTGCATTTCGCCACAGTGAAATGAAGCTGATTTGACAGGCAGATGACGATGCCAGGCTATGGCAAGTCGATTTTGTCACTAAAAGCCACTTTTATCTATAACATGATACAACGGCATGCCATACTGCTCGAGTGCCATCTAGCAGCTGAAAATGGTAGTGTTCAATATTTTCAGTTAGAATGAATGAAAACATACTGCTCGAGTGCCATCTAGCAGCTGAAAATGGTAGTGCTCGATATTTTCAGTTAGAATGAATGAAAACAGTCATATCTCAGCCAAAAATTGGGTCATAAAAGGGCTGCACCAATTAGCTTTCTGGCCGATCACAGATTTCTAAAAAGCCTGACCTGCCGATTCAGATTTTGACCAATACTGATTTTGTTTTATAAGTGACACAGTCAGGTGTTATAAGGTCACAATGCCCCTTCAATTTTCCAGTCTTATTTTATTGAAAAACATACCCTTGAACAATATCCTAGAAACAATACAAACTTGTTTTAATTGGCCATGAGGAAGTGCTCTGGAATGTATATGAAGTTTAGACAATNGGCTGCGCGAGGCTCAGCAGATTTCATGGTGTTCTGGTGTGCTGGACCAGCGCTCCATGTTTTCATTTTATTTTTTAGAACGATTTATTAACATATAAACACAGAACTTGGCAGCGGCTGCGAGAGGACATGCAGTGGAGGCGGAGCTAAGGAAGCTGAGCTTAAGTTCAGCAGAGCAAGGTGGAGCAGAGCCATATATGGCTCTTAGGGGGAGGGACCAGAAACGTGTCTCTTTTCAAAAATTTTCCAAGTTCCAGCGTGTTCAAAAAACTACAGACTGTAGCTTTAAGTTCATTTCAGACGTAAATCAAAACCTTCTAACGACTTTAAACGATTAAATAAATTCACGCAGCAGCCGGACGCGTCCAGCAGAGTTCATCTCAAACGTTCCTCTTTCAAACATTCTTCACATTTATGTTTTGGACCAAGTTTTCCCCGGTCCATTTTATTTGTTGTTCAAAAAACACTTTTTGACATTTAAATGCACCAACGTTCACAGAACGCTCCGACAAAGAACCCAAATAAAAACCTTTGAGGGACCCTCAGAACCCACGACAACCATTGACCAGGAGGACCACTTTAGAAGATTAGGAGCAAGTCAAGTTCTTTTAAAAGGAAAATACAAAGAAATGCGGCGCCGGTCAAGAAGTCTGAAAAGAATCGTACAGGTGGTGCCGCCATTAAAGGGACAGTTCAGACCGTTTGAAGTGGGGTTCAGTAGAAATGTTCAACCAAGAAGAATCTGTCAATGTTATACCCCTGAAAGGGGAAAGGTGAAACAAACACAGACGCAGTGTCACTTCTGTCACGTCCAGTGTTGTTAATGGGCGAGCAGGAGCAACACATTTCACCTGTGTTGGTTTAGACATAACTAATAGAAACACGATCAGTAAACAAAACTCTCAAAACATAAACTTTGAAATTGCATCACTCTCTAAAGTCTATAAACAATCATATTCAGAAAAGTAACATTGAAGAAAATATATTTAAGATGTTTCCGCTACTGCATAATTCTGTGACCTTTGAACTGCAAGACCAGAAAAATTGGTCATTGATATTTAAATAAGCAATCACAATGCATCTTGTTCCCATGAATTTTTCTTCAACTGAGGAATGGATTATGGTGTTTGTTCCCTTTACATTTCCCAAATACTACCATGAACTAAATACAATTTTAGCCAAATAATACAAAACTATAGTATTTTTCTTAATGTTTTTTTGTTGTTTTTTGTTGTTTTTGTTTTACTGAAACAATTTTATAACCACTACATCTAGATGATCTGACTTAACTTCTTTGGATTTAGTTACCTGGATCATAGAGAATGTTTATGTTTATGTTTATTAAATTTGTTCTTTTTTTTACAAAAGAAACAATACAAGACAATCCCATAAATGATAATGTACAAAATATAAAAAAATGAAAGGTAGCAGAAAGAAGAATAAATCTTATTATATCTGCCCCTTTTTTCCAACAATCAGATTAAACAATAATAATCTTCAACCAACAGTACAAAATGACTAACTCTTTCTAATTTTCTAACTAATACAATACACATTACGCTATTTCATATATTTTTAACACATTTGTTTTGATCATTTTCTTAAATGTAAACATTGACTTGGCATTTTTAACTACATTCTCCAAGCCATTCCATAATCTAATTCCCTGGATTGAGGTAGAACGTCCCTTCAAACTAGTTCTGAATTGTGGTTTTACAAACATCTCTGTCCCCTTAAGATTATAACAACTTTGTCTTTTAACAAAATGCATTTGGATATTTAAAGGTAATGCATTATTTTGAGCCCTATACATAATGCATCAGCAAATGTTATAAGCAATATGTTATCTGTTGCAGATATCTCTTCAAACAACTTCAGTTAGAAAAAAAACAGTTTATTAATGCCCTGATAGGCTAGTTAATGTGTTAACGTAATTAAGAGTAGCAAAATGTCAGGTAACAGCTTAAAGCAACAAAAAGCTGGAATTATAAAAAGGCTAGCTAAGCTAAAAGTGTCAAAAGTCTGCCTAAAGCTAGAGTGAAAAGCTCCTTAAAAATTAAAAATACAGTAGCTATCCAGAAGCAAAAAGTATCAGAAAGATAAATCTGTCTAAATAAAGGTTGAATGAAAAAAATGGTAGCTAAAGCCTAAAATAAACAAAAGGCTGGCTAACATCTAAAAGTAGAATACATAATCAGTCAGTCAGTTTGGTGGCGCAAAAGAACAATACAGGTAGTCCCCGACTTATGAGCGAGTTCTGTTCCTACAAGGTGCTCGTTAACACGAAATCTCGTATGTCGGAACCCGAAACACGTGTCACTCGTGAGTCCAGATTTTCGGTCGTAAGTCGGAAAATGTATGCTAGCGCTACTACGAACACCCGTTTTTCAACACAAATGTACATACTAGTTCATAAACATGCTCAGAAACTTTTTTACAAACGTTAGCTAACACACTTTCATCTAAAAACACATACCAGCGCTGTACAGTATTATGTTCTGTTCTGTACAACTTTACTGTTTGTAAGCCAGCTCGTAAGTCCGGAACCTCGTAAGTCGATGTGCTCGTAAGTCGGGACTACCTGTATTGTTCTTTAAAGTAAAGATACATCAATGTGTTTCCATGGGATAAGATAAATAAAGGTAAAGGTAAATAAAGTTTATTTTGAAAATTAAAAAAGTGATCACACATCTCCTAAATGAGCTGAACATTTTGATAAACAGCTAAAACAGACAAACTGCGGAGGGAGATTGTAAAAAAAACTACTGTATATGCAAATAAACAAGAAAAGAGCTATCTACAACAGGTAAGATATTAACCGTTTATAAACTTTCAGATGAACTCCACTTCAGATAATCTGAACTTTTGCTTCAATTTAGGATTAAGATTTTCATTAATTAAAAGTGCGTTATAAATTAAATTAATTATTATTATTATTATTATTGATTTTGTGTTTTTCATATTTGAAGGTTCTGTGAGATGATGGGGTGGTACTGGTTCTGTGAGATGATGGGGTGGTACTGGTTCTGTGAGATGATGGGGTGGTACTGGTTCTGTGAGATGATGGGGTGGTACTGGTTCTGTGAGATGATGGGGTGGTACTGGTTCTGTGAGATGATGGGGTGGTACTGGTTCTGTGAGATGATGGGGTGGTACTGGTTCTGTGAGATGATGGGGTGGTACTGGTTCTGTGAGATGATGGGGTGGTACTGGTTCTGTGAGATGATGGGGTGGTACTGGTTCTGTGAGATGATGGGGTGGTACTGGTTCTGTGAGATGATGGGGTGGTACTGGTTCTGTGAGATGATGGGGTGGTACTGGTTCTGTGAGATGATGGGGTGGTACTGGTTCTGTGAGATGATGGGGTGGTACTGGTTCTGTGAGATGATGGGGTGGTACTGGTTCTGTGAGATGATGGGGTGGTACTGGTTCTGTGAGATGATGGGGTGGTACTGGTTCTGTGAGATGATGGGGTGGTACTGGTTCTGTGAGATGATGGGGTGGTACTGGTTCTGTGAGATGATGGGGTGGTACTGGTTCTGTGAGATGATGGGGTGGTACTGGTTCTGTGAGATGATGGGGTGGTACTGGTTCTGTGAGATGATGGGGTGGTACTGGTTCTGTGAGATGATGGGGTGGTACTGGTTCTGTGAGGCCTGAGGGCGAACGTGCTCAGGAAACAGTGCACGTTGTAGAAGGTGACAGGGCCATAGTGTTTTTTTAGTGTTTTTGTTTGAACTGTTGGCAAAGTAGCTCATTAATGACGATGGATCGATTGAACATCTCGTAATATTTGGACGTTCTTCTATAAAACATTGTTTGTAGAGTCAGTCAAGATGGCCGCCACTGCTAATCTAAAAAAAAAAACCTGACGTGGTGGCAGCTGAGAGTCGTTCACAACACACACACTGAGTGCACCAGCTGTGTTCAAAACTTGGACATTAACTGTTGGAGTACATCCATCCATCCATTTATTCATCTGTCCATCCATTCATTTATCCATCCATTCATCCATCCATTTATCATCCATCCATCAATTTATCATCCACCCATCCATTTATCATCCATCCATCCATTTATCCATCATCCTTCATTTATTCATCCATCCATTTACTGTATTCACCATCTGTCCGTCCATCCATCCATCCATCCATCCATTTATTCATCTGTCCATCCATCCATTCATTTTTCCATCCATTCATCCATCCATTTATCCATCATCCATCCATTTAGCCTTCAATCTATCCATCCATCCATTTATCATCCATCCATCCATTTATTTATCTGTCCATCCATCCATCCATCCATCCATCAATTATTCATCTGTCCATCCATCCATTAATTTATCCACCCATTCATCCACCATTTATCCATCATCCATCCATTTAGCCTTCAATCTATCTATCCATCCATCCATCCATCCATTTATCATCCATCCATCCATTTATCCATCATCCTTCATTTATTCATCCATCCATTTACTGTATTCACCATCATCCATCCGTCCGTCCATCCATCCATCCATCCATCCATCCATCCATCCATCCATCCATCCCCCACACAAATAGGTTCCAGCTGTTTCAATTTTGGAGAGTTTCCTTCTAACCAACAAATTTCAGTTAAATTTTCTTTTCTTGGATTTAATAAACTTTTTTATTATTTTTTTTATTTCATTTTATTTTAACTTCAGTGTTTCTTCCCTGCAGCTCTGATTCTGTTGTCAGTTCATCTGTGTGTGTGTGTGTATGTATGTGTATGTGCGTGTGTGTGTGTGTGTGTTCTGGGGGCGGGTTACTTCAGGTGCATCCTGGAAGTGTGATGTTGCTGCCTCAGCATCGTTCACATTGGATAGCAGGTCTGTGGGTGTGCTGTGTGTTGGTGTGTGTGTGTTGGTGTGGGTTTCTGTAAATTTATTTTAGATGTTTTTTCGAAACAGATTTGGGACTTTGTGTTGCTCATGCATGAAAACTTTGGTTGATTTCCACACAACTGGAAGAGCTTTATTCTGCCTCACTTTCAGAGCATCACAAATAAATCCCATTAAGAGTTTCCACTGATGGTGATTAGAGAGAGTGCAGAGCTGGGATGGAGGGCGGGGGCTCAGGCCGGACTCCTCCATGCATCATGAATCCCCTCTCAGTTTATTAGGGCTAATTGTGCCACAGAGAGGGGGGGTGGGGGCTGTTCAGTTTCCCATCCCTCACCGCTGGCTGAGGTTATTTTTAGCTGCAGCAGTGGAGCCGTCCTGGTCCAAGATGACGAGGGTCACAGGAGCGGTGGGGTGTAATCTGTAATGAACTCCCAACAGCTGCAGGACGATCTGAAAGTGCACCCACATTGTGTGGGAAGCTCTGGGCTGAAAACACAATTGAGTAGAATGTTTCAGGGACTGCAGGGGTCATCAATAATTCAGGCGAATCAATGGAAACAACCGTGCAGCTCGACGGTGCTTTTATTTATTTATTTATAAAACCCTTCAGTTTTACTGGAGCTCCTTTTTACAGCAGCTGTTTTAACATTTTCTGCTTGTTCCGTAATGTTCAAACATTTTAGACGATCCTCAACGAGTGAGGACTTTTCTGTATGTTTTTATTTTAATTTTATCGAACCACTTTTGCATATACTTTGTAATTTTTATTTTTTAGTTGTTGAGGAGAATAAATTGTTCAGCTCAGTCAGAAAATTAATTTGTAAGTTTTTTAAACATTTCACCTTTTTTTATTTTGTATATATTTTCCCACAGAAATACAATCAGATCGCTTCAGTTCCTCAAACTGATCTTTGAAATCTGCTTCAGCTTCTGTTTTCATGACGGACCCGGTCGAGCCAAACGTGCAGTGAGGGTTTGTTGGAAACATCTGGCAGAAGAACCCGTCAGAAACATCTTGAATGCCTCTTTGACCAAAACAGCTGTAGGCAGCGGGCGATTCCTCCGCCTTTTAGTTTGTGGCAACACACAGCTGATCGATGCAAAGCAAAGACTGAGAAAATGGAGGACAAATGATAATTTTCATTCATGAAGCGTGAACCCACAGACCCTCCTGAAGCTGCTGAATCAGCCGAAGTTGGTCTAAAAGCTCTCGCGTTTCAAAAAGACGCGACGGCTCTGCCTCGTTTTCAGTTTGTGTGAATCGCTGTCCTCCCGCCTTCGGCTGATCTTCGCCCTCTTTATAAAACTGGCCCTCAAAGCTCATCTCGTCTGCACCTTTCACAGCAGCATGACTCTCGGCTACTACCACACCAGGTTTGCCCCCTCTCAGCAGCGGGTAATGATAAATGGGAAGCAGTGACCCGGGGGCGTTGCCACATGGTCGGCATCACGTGTTTGTTTCCTGGGGCAGCAGAACAGCTTCAGCTTTTAATATTTCACAGCTTGTCATATGTTCGGCCCCCAGCTACTCTCCCTACTTTCAGCTACTATCAGTTCTGACTTCAGAGCGTCCCCCGGGTCCAGCCGAGGGCCCGTAGCCCTCAAAAACTGAAATCTGGACCACTGAGTGGACAGGGCAGCGCAGAGGGACATTTATCACAAAAATAAATGTTTATGAGATGAAGAGTGACATCATCGAGGAAAATGTTAGAACAGAATGTTTCAAACAAACGTGAACCGGCCTGTGTCCAAAAGAATGCTGTTAGCTTCTAGATACCGGTTTGTTAAAGTTTTAGCTCGTGTTTTGCTGCGTTTGGCTTTCCATTTGTTCCATTAGGATTTTTGCTAGTTTTTTTTTCTGCATTTACCTGTAGTAGCTATCTTTTTGCTACTTTAAATGAGCATTTTGTCACTTAACTCGTTGCTAACCCTTAGCTCCTTTTAACAAGCATTTTGCTACTTTTAGGTTATAGATGCTGTTCTGCTAGTCAACTTTTGGGTAATGTTTTGTTTCCTTTTAGCTTTTGGCCACTTTCAGTTATAGTTTTTAGCTATTCTTTTTTTTTTCTATTTTAGCTGGTTTAGTCCATTTAACTAGCATTGTGCTACATTTAGCTTTTAGCTACTTTTAGCTTCTAGATACTGTTTTTGTTAAACGTTTTGCATTTGGCTTTCCATTTGTTCCGTTAGGATTTTTTCTTTATTTTTTTCGTCTGCATTTAGTCTTTAGCTATCCTTTTGCTACTTTAAATTAGCATTTTGTCACTTAACTCGTTGCTAACCCTTAGCTCCTTTTAACAAGCATTTTGCTACTTTTAGGGACACTATTTTGCAAGTCAACTTTTGGGTAATGTTTTGTTTCTTTCTTTTAGCTTTTGGCCATTTTCAGTTATAGTTTTTAGCTACCTTTTTTTCTATTTTAGCTGGTTTAGTCCTTTTAACTAGCATTGTGCTACATTTAGCTTTTAGCTACTTTTAGCTTCTAGATACCATTTTGTTAAGGTTTTAGCTCGTGTTTTGCTGCGTTTGGCTTTCCATTTGTTCCATTAGGATTTTTGCTTTTTTTTCCTGCATTTAGTCTTTAGCTATCCTTTTGCTACTTTAAATTAGCATTTTGTCACTTAACTCGTTGCTAACCCTTAGCTCCTTTTAACAAGCATTTTTGCTACTTTTAGCTTAAAGATACTGTTTATAGTCAACTTTTGGGTAATGTTTTGTTTCTTTCTTTTAGCTTTTGGCCACTTTCAGTTATAGTTTTTAGCTACCTTTTTGCTATTTTAGCTGGTTTTGTCCTTCCTTTAACTAGCATTGTGCTACATTTAGCTTTTAGCTAGCATTTTTTAAATAAAGTTTTATTTGAAAATTTGCTAGTTTTAGCTTCTAGGTGCTGTTTTGCTAGTTGACTTAATGTTTTATTCTCCTTTTAGTTATTTGTTTGCTAGTTTTAGCTTCTAGCTACCATTTTGCTACTTTTAGTTTTTAGATAGCCTTTCGTTACATTTAGGCCTTTTGGTACTTGTAGCTAATGTTGTCCTACTATTAGTGAGGATTATGTTACTTTTACCTTGTAACTGGTAATGCTTTGAAGAGCGAATGTTTGTATTTTTGGAGATGAGTGTTTTTCTGGACTGAAACAGAGAATGAAATAAACCTAAATGTTTTTGTTCAAGATATTCAAGAGGAAGAGGGGAGAAGTTGC
>JBBPBX010030050.1:0-35452 GCA_038048925.1 Garcialebias charrua
TGAGCTTTGGGTTAGTGACCGAAAGAACGAGATCTCGGATACAAGCGGCTGAAATGAGTTTTCTCCGCAGGGTGTCTGGACTCTCCCTTAGAGATAGGGTGAGAAGCTCAGTCATCCGGGAGGGACTCGGAGTAGAGCCGCTGCTTCTCCACATCGAGAGGAGCCAGTTGAGGTGGCTCGGGCATCTGGTTAGGATGCCTCCTGGACGCCTCCCTGGTGAGGTGTTCCGGGCATGTCCCACCGGGAGGAGACCCAGAGGAAGACCCAGGACACGCTGGAGGGACTATGTTTCTCGGCTGGCCTGGGAACGCCTTGGGATTCCCCCGGAGGAGCTGCTCCAAGTGGCTGGGGAGAGGGAAGTCTGGGCCTCCCTACTTAGGCTGCTACCCCCGTGACCCGACCCCGGATAAGCGGAAGAAAATGGAAGGATGGGGACTTCCGGCTGAATGGCGGTGGGATAAGTTGTGTTCAGGTGCGCTCCTGCGGAACTGGCCTGTTTTCCAACTAATGCCTGGCACTTTCTTCCGATTTTGACCGCAAACAATAGACAACTTACACATTCAACGCATATCTCCTGTTCGATCGCCAAAATGCCACCAAAGCCTGCTAAAGGAGCTAAAGGAGTAAGTTCGATCGATGCTCACCTGTGGCCTGCTCCTCGTGTCGGAACCTCGAGCTATCCTGGGTCACCTCCTCCGTCTAAAGCAGCAGCTGCCGCTACAGTTTGTGACGTCGGCAGCCTCAAACAGGAGCTGCTGGTGGCTCTCCGAGAGGACTTTACTGCTATAATTAAAGCAGAATTCCAAGCCGCTCTGGGTGAAAGTCTCTCGTCGATCAACGCCGAGCTGTCCGCCTTCAAAAATGAGCTATCATCGGGGCTAGCTGCAGTGCAGGAGAACCTCACGGGGCTAAAGCTAACGGTAGCAGAGGTGGAGAAGTCCGTCTCCACCTGCACAGATGACATCGTTAGCCTCCGGAAAAAAGTCGAGAGCCTCACGAAGACGGTGGCACAGCTGGAGGATAAATGTGACGATTTTGAATCCCGGTCCC
Source organism: Garcialebias charrua (assembly GCA_038048925.1). Taxonomy (NCBI): domain Eukaryota; kingdom Metazoa; phylum Chordata; class Actinopteri; order Cyprinodontiformes; family Rivulidae; genus Garcialebias; species Garcialebias charrua. Next base: position 1,051 of record JBBPBX010030050.1, read on the forward strand.
GACGTCAGAATATCCGGATTATCGGTGTCCCGGAGGATGACCCTTCATCGGCTACAACGGCTGCGGTCTCCCGGATGCTAAAGGAGGCCTTCGGCTTCGAGGAGGACCCGCTGCTCGATCATGCTCACCGCATCCCAGTACCCAAACCGAAGGCAGGCGAGCGGCCCCGTCCAATTGTGGCTAAGCTACACTACCACACGGACTGTGTGAAAATCCTGACGAAGGCGAAGGAGCAGCAGCAGATCAAAGTGAACGGTACAAATATCTTTGTGTTCCCCGACTACACTGCCAGAACGGCTCGCGCGCGGGCCGCCTTCACTGATTGTCGACGCAGGCTTCGCAACATCCAGGGTGTTCGGTTCGGCCTGCTCCACCCGGCCCGGCTGAAGATCACGCATGAGGGAACCACACGAGTGTTCACGTCCCCTGAAGAGGCGAGTGTGTACATCGAGTCGATTGCAAAATGAGAAATATAATTAGTGTACTTTGTTTTACACTCAGGGAATGTCAGTATTATTAGTCATTATTATTATTATTATTATTCACGTTTAAAAACATAATCAGAGTGCTCTGTTTACACTCACGGATTTAATGGGTAGCAATAATAATCAGTGTGCCTTTTCTTTCATGCTCAGGGAACATTATTATTATTATTATTATTATTATTATTATTATTATTATTATTATTATTCATGTTTAAAAATATAATCAGAGTGCTCTGCTTACACTCACGGATTTAATGGGTAGAAATAATAATCAGTGTGCTTTTTTTTTTTTTTTTTCTCATACTCAGGGAACGTCAGTATTATTAGTAACTATTATTATTATTATTATTCATGTTTTAAAAATATAATCAGAGTGCTCTGTTTACACTCACGGATTTAATGGGTAGAAATAATAATCAGTGTGCTTTTTCTTTCATACCCAGAGAACGTTAGTATTATTAGTTATTAGTTAGTCATTCGTGTTTAAAAACATAATTAGAGTGCTTTGTTTACATTCACGGATTTAATGTTTAGAAATATAATTAGCCAGCTTTTTTTTCTTTCTTCTTTTATTTTTATTTTTTTTTCATAGTCGGGGAACGTTAGTATTATTAGTTATTATTACTATTCATGCTTAGAAATATAATTAGGGTGTTTTGTTTGCATCCACGGATTTAATGTTTATAATTATAATTACTGTGTATTGTTTGCATTCACGGTTTTAATGTTTAGAATTATAATCAGTGTGTTTTATTTACATTTAGGGATTTAATGTTTTGGATTATATGGTGGGCTTTGGTTCGCATTTGGGGAATGTTATTACTATTAGTTATTATTATTAACAATCACTGCTTTTTTAGTTGTTGTTTTTTTTTGTTGTTTGTTTTTTAAAGAGTTCTTGCTCTTCCAGATTAGTGCCTATTACATATTTTAAATTTTCTTTTCATTTAGCTAGTTCTGTGGGAGTCACCTGGTACAGGTTGTGATGTGGTGCCATTTGACCGTAAGGACAAGTTTTCTAGTGACTCCTGTTGGAGTCTGCACAGTCCCTTCATCTGGGGAAGGGCCAAGTGCGAGGGGGGGGGTTTTTTTTTTTTTTTTTTTTTTTTTTTTTTTTTTTTTTTTTTTTTTTTTTTATTTTTTTTTCTCCTGGGGTGTGGGCGGGGATTGGGAAGGATGGCAATATTTTACAACCCTTATTATGAACAACAGGTCACATGGCTGTTGATTTGAAAGCTTCCTCGACATCATCTGCTGTCAGATTCCTAAGCTGGAATGTTAAAGGTCTTAACAATCCGGTGAAACGGTCTAAAATATATTCTCATATGAAACGCCTGAATCCAGACGTAATATTCCTACAGGAAACACATTTGCAAAATTCAAATCAGGTCAGGCTTAAATATCCATGGATTGGGGAGATTTACCACTCGAGCTTCAACTCAAAAGCCAGAGGAGTTGCCATACTATTTAATAAGAATATTCATTTTACAGCATCAAAAATAATGAAGGATACAAATGGCAGATTTCTTATAATAGCGGGCTCTCTGTTCCATACTCCCGTTTTATTAGTGAACATTTATGCACCAAACTTTGATAACCCAGACTTTATAAACAATTTAGTAAGCACACTTCCATATCTTGACACTCATCTGTTAATTTTAGCTGGGGACCTGAATTGTGTTATGAACACATCATTAGATCGCTCTTCGTCTCGGCCCTGCACACAGTCTAATATGTCTAAATCTATTTTGGATTTTATGTCCCAAAATGGATATGTAGATCCATGGAGGGCACAGAATCCACTAACAAGGACCTATTCTTTTTACTCGCAGGTGCACCAATCCTATTCCCGTATAGATTATTTTTTTGTTGACAGCTCTTTAATGCAGAGAGTCACTTCTTCTGAATACTATCCGATTGTTATCTCAGACCATTCTCCTCTAAGCATTGATATAAACTTTATAAATAAACCCCGTTCTAGTCCTCGTTGGAGATTTAATAGTCTCCTGTTATCAGATGAGCCATTTAATAAATTCATCTTATCAGCAATTGACGATTTCCTAATGTTCAATAAGAGCGATACAATTTCTCCCTCACTATTATGGGAAACATTAAAAGCCTATATTCGTGGTCAGATTATTTCTTTTTCAGCTAATGTCAATAAAAATCTACGCACTAAGATATCAGAAATATCAACAAAAATTCAGAATATTGACAGGCAAAATGCCGTTAATCCGTCACACGATTTGCTGAAACAGCGACAGGATCTTCAAATGGAACTTGATCTTTTAACAACATCTGATGCGGAGCGTCTCTTAATCCGATCTCGAGCCACTTATTATGAGCATGGGGAAAAACCAAGTAGACTTTTGGCACATCAACTGAAACGAAAGGCTAGCTCTCACACAATATCGCAAATCAAGGATCGATCGGGCAACCTTGTCTCAGACCCTGTCTCCATTAGTGACACCTTTAAAAAATTCTACTGCGATCTGTATAAATCTGAACTACAAGCAGACTCAAACGAGCTACTCGCCTTTCTTCAGAATATTGACATTCCTAGGATAGACAAATTGATTTCTGACCAACTTGAGGCTCCCATTAAATTAGAAGAAATATTAGAGTCAATTAAGAATATGCAAAGTGGTAAAACACCTGGCTCGGATGGTTTCTCTGCCGAATTTTTCAAAAAATTTAAAGATAAGATAGCCCCTCTTCTTCTCGAGGTTTATAATGAGTCATTCGGGCGTGGCCTGCTACCTCCCACCTTGACTCAAGCTTCAATCTCTCTCCTGTTAAAGAAGGATAAAGATCCTACTGCTTGCGAGTCTTATAGACCCCTTTCACTCTTGAATGTGGATTTTAAGATTTTGTCCAAAATACTCGCAACTCGGCTTGAGACAGTTCTCCCTCTGATTATCTCACAAGAACAAAATGGATTCATCAAAGGTCGCCAGTTGTTTTTTAATACCCGTACAATATTGAACACAATTTTTTCAACTCATTCCCCCAAGTCTCCTGAAGTAATCATTTCTCTTGACGCCGAGAAAGCTTTTGATCGAGTAGAATGGGAGTATCTCTTTGCCGCTCTTAATAGGTTTGGTTTTGGAGAGAGGTTTGTGTCCTGGATCAAACTACTTTATACATCTCCTCAAGCATGTATTCTTACTAATTCCATCCAATCGGATTATTTTTCGGTGGGGCGTGGTACTAGACAGGGTTGCCCTCTTTCCCCCCTCTTGTTTGCGTTAGCCATTGAGCCTCTTTCTGTTGCCCTAAGATCCCTTTCTTCTTTTCACGGAATCATCCGCTCTGGCGTCGAGCTTAAACTGTCCTTATATGCAGATGACCTTCTCCTGTATGTTTCTGACCCATTATGTAGCCTTCCCCCAATTTTAAACACTCTGGAAAAATTTGGATCGTATTCCGGCTATAAAATTAATTCACTTAAAACCGAATGCTACCCAGTGAATTCATTAGCTTTAAAGCTTAAGTCTTCTGATATCCCTTTTAGGCTCAGTCCCTCGGGGTTTAGATATTTGGGAATTAATATTGCACGTACTCTGCCCTCGATGTTTTCTCAGAATTATACCCCACTAGTTTCCCAAATTGCATCAGACCTTCAGAGGTGGAACTCTCTCCCTCTTTCACTAATAGGCAGGATTAATATTATCAAAATGAATGTGCTACCTAGACTTCTGTTTTTATATCAAAACATCCCTTTCGATGTTTTCTCAGAATTATACCCCACTAGTCTCCCAAATTGCATCAGACCTTCAGAGGTGGAACTCTCTCCCTCTTTCACTAATAGGCAGGATTAATATTATCAAAATGAATGTGCTACCTAGACTTCTGTTTTTATATCAAAACATCCCTTTGTTTCTGCCCAAACAGTTCTTCAGGTCCCTGGATCAGATGGTCTCTTCCTTTTTGTGGAATGGAAAGGCCCCCAGAATGAGACTTTCTTTATTACAACAGTTCACCACAAATGGTGGTCTTTCTCTACCCAATTTTACAATGTATTACTGGTCCTCGCATATTCATAAACTGAATTATTGGTTAAATTCACCGGATCTGATTTGGTGCAAACTTGAAGTTCAATCGATTTCTGCATCTTTTTCACCTGCCTCAATTATTTATTCATCATTACCAATTAAACTATCCTCTGTTACTACAAATCCTATAGTGCTTTCCACACTCAGGATCTGGTCACAATTTAGGTCCCATTTTAAATTTGTATTACCATCTAATAAAATGCCGTTATTAAAGAATCACATTTTCTCTCCAGCATCTACTAATGCTGCCTATAGAATTTGGCATGAGAGAGGTATTAGAACAATGAGAGACCTTTACGAAGATGGTTTGTTCCTTAGTTTTTCAGAATTGTCTTCTAAATTTAATCTACCCACTTCACATTTATTTCTTTATTTCCAAATTAGACATTGCGTTTCATCACGGTTTCCAAATTTTCCAACTTTGCCTAATGACCCACCATGGGTCGAATTCCTAGCTTTGAAGCCTAATCTGAAATCTCCTCTTTCTATTATTTATGGAAAACTTATGGCAATTGAGACCGACTCATCAGGTAAAACCAGAACTGCATGGGAACGGGAATTGGGTGTTGAACTGTCAGAGTCATGGTGGGATAAAGTTATTCTCAGCATACGCCAGAGTACACCATGTGCCAGACTACAACTAATACAGTTTAAAGTAATAAATAGAGTACATTTTTCAAAGTCCCGTCTATCAAAAATTTTCCCTTCAATTTCAGATCAATGTGATAGATGTCAGGCCTCACCTTGCAACTTAAGTCATATGTTCTTCTTCTGCCCAAAATTACAAGGGTTCTGGAAATACTTCTTCTCCATACTCTCAGGAGTTTTTAAGATCCAGATTCAGAATGATCCACTTATTGCCATTTTTGGAGTTCCAGGGACCACACTTAACCTATCCCGCCAGCAGAGGGAGGTCCTAGCCTTCTGTTCTCTCCTTGCCAGGCGCTGTATTTTGCTCGCGTGGAAATCTCCCACACCTCCATCCACATCGCAATGGCTTAACACCGTAAGATCATTCTTGAAAATAGAAAAAATTTCATTAACAGTGAAAGGTAGTTCTGAAAAATTTACTTATAAATGGGCACCCTTTGTGTCATATGTAAAATCTTTGCCTTCACAACATACAGATTGATACCCTGATTCATGCTCAATGCACAGACTGATGGGACTAACTCATCACACTACCATGTGACTTAACTCTGAAGAATAAATGAATGGGTAAAGACCAGTTGTTTTTGTCTTGAACTTTTTTTAATTTGTCATTAAAGGCACGTTTTCCTATTACATGATACAACAGCCAACAGCATGCCATACCCTATGGGGCCATCAGGAACTGCAGGTTTTTTTTTTTCAGTCAGAATGAATGGAAACGGCCATATTTCAGTCAAATGGTTTATAAATATGGGGGGAAAAAATCTATAAATATGTCACTTCGTCCTATAAGTTGCAAGGCATGTAAATTATGCAAAAAACTGCAACTTACAGGATGAAAAATACAGTAGTTATTATTTTTCTCCCTCTCTTTTTGAATTATGCATGTGTTCAGTGTTGAATTATTTTAACTAAACTGTTCTGTTTTCAAGTTTACAGTTTTTTGTTTGCCATTAGAGATATGTTATGTGTGGGAACAATTAAACTTTTTCTCTTGGGTTAGATTTAAATAACAAATAGGTCAGTGCTTTTATTGAGGCAAGAAGCAAATTGATGTACTGTATCCAGTAATTGTTATAAAACTACATTTACTACCAAAGTTTAGGAAGAAAATGACAGTAATCTATCACTTTACAATTAGTTGCTCTAAACTGAAGTACAACAGGTTGCCGCTACGGTTACAGCTCGGTGCCGTGATGGTATTAAAAAATATTTTGATGGTATTAAAAAGGTATTAAAAGGTATTAAATTCAACTCTAGAATTTCTGCATACACCCTGATTGTTGATGTGCATCTTGTGACGACTTTCTGCAAGTTTCATCAAACTCTTTCAGAGATATTTAACTAACACCTTAATGACAAACTTAAATCTTCCCTTCGCCTTTAGTGGCAGGTGATGGTCTGCTTCCATGGAAGGAGAGGATTCAACCAGGAGGGATTTAAATCTTGTGTACAGTCCTGTTTGTGTTGTTTTGTAAGCATGTTCTTTGTCAATAAAAAGGTGCTGGATCCCTAAAACCTGCGACTTGTTTTCGCAGAGTTGGATTTCTGGGACCGCTGCTTGGCCGAACCCCAGATGCCCGCGGACGTAACGGAGGACAGAACGTGTCACCAGCTGGCCCAGATGTTTGAGAGCTGCCTGTCGCGGGCCAAGAAGACGACGCTGCACTGCTCCTCCGTGCTGGTACCGGAGAAGCTGACGCGGCGGGTCGCCCGCGAAGTTGTGCGGCTGGCGTCCTGCGAGCCCTGCGGCCTGCGCGGCTGCGTCCTCTACGTCCACCTGGAGCAGGAAAAGGGCTGGAAGCAGCTGGAGCGCATCGCCTACGACGCCTCGGTGGTGCCCACGTTCGAGCTCACGCTGGTGTTCAAGCAGGACAGCGCGGCGTGGCCCAGCTTGCGGGACTTCCTGTTTATAGGCTCCTGCTTCGCGCCGGCGTTCAAACATGTCGTGAAACTGAGTCCAGGCTACAGACTGGTCAAGAAAAAACTGTACTCCTCCTCGGCTGGTACCGTGATCGAGGAGTGCTGAACTGTTGACGGGTGGTCCAGCTACCTGTGGGCTGATACACTTAAGCCTAAACATGGCGCCCAAGCGGTGCCACATTTATCTCCGGTGTTTTTGTACTAAAGTTCAGCTGTTAGCCTGTTGGCTCGGGAAGTAAAGTGAAACCTGTAAATGAGCTCATTGTTTCAGGATTCGGCTTGATGGTCTCTGAAAGTCGTTTTTGATCATCCTGTTTGTTGAAGGCTCACTTTAAGGGCAATTGTTGCTCAAGCACAATTTTAAAATGTATTTTTTTTTCTTTTGTAAATGAATGTAAGACTGTTCCTCGTGTTTGAGTGGGACTTCCTGTGGGTACACCTCTGTTAAAGCCACTAGCCACTTTAAGATGCATCTGCGTTCCCAGGTGCATTGAATGTTGAGCAGTAAGCACACCTGGGCTTGATTAGAGACGCCACGCGGGGTCTATAGCTGCGATGCTGTTTGACGGTACGAGCTCGCGTCACTGTAAGGAATGTGAAACCTTAAATGTCGTGGAGAACGGTGCGTTCCGTCAGATCACGGCAATGACTTTTGCGTGAATGAATGTTTTATTGTTTTTGTTTTTATACCGCCTTACTCCCGCAGGTGCACGTTGTCGAAGCAGAACCTTTAAATGGAATTAAAAGTTTGGTTCACCTGATTGTAAAAGGCCCGTTTGCTTTTGAATGTTTTTTGACTTGTAAATGAAGCGAGACTAGCACAGGTTTTATTTGAATGATAAAGGCAACTTTTTAAAAATAATAAAATTCTCATAAATTTCAGTATTTGCTCTTCATTTTGTTTTCACTTGCCTCAAATACTGCTATAAAAAGCATTAACCTTCCGTAGCTCCACTTCTGGTCTTTGGGTTCACATTTCTGAAGGGTTTTCCTTCAAATTCAGGCTGCTTGGCGTTGACTTTCAAGTATTGCCCAGTGCAATATATATACAGGGAACCCCCGACCTACGTACGAGTTTGGGACCTAAGAACCGTTCGCAGCTCGATCCGTTCGTAGGTAGGGGGTGAAAATTATATTTAAAAAAAAAATTATTCATTCATTCATTCATTCAACCTTTATTTATCATGCTAACGGAGCGCGCGCACACATTTAAGCATGTAAAGTAGTGTACTGTAATGTTAAACATTGCTATTCACATTTACAGAATAAATAAAAATATATTTTCTTACTTTGAGATGGTCAAAGCCGACATCTTAGGTTGCCATGCGTTGATTGTTGTCGGGCCGAGCAGCGCGGGGGCCGGCAAGCCACCGCAGCTGCTCCAGGCCTGTGTTAGCTAGCTGGCTAGCTTCTGCTAGCCAAGCCATGAGCTAGTGTTGGAGCGGCGGCGCGATCAATCTGCAGCTGCTGCTCCAGCCGCTGCTCCAGCCTGAGACGTCCACAGAGCTATTCCAGCTAGTAATTAATCCACATGATGCGATCCTGGTCACCAGTGTTCAAAAGGCCGGCTCCCGTGTTAGCTCCAGTGTTAGCTCTGGAGCTAGCCAGGCCGGAGGTGTAGCCAGGCCGGCCGGAGGTGTTCGCACGGCGGCCTGGCACGATCGGCGATAAATCCGCTGCCTGAGACATCCACAAAGTTCACAGAGACGTTTCCAGCTAGTAATTAATCCATATGAAGCCATCCTGGTCACCAGTCTTCGTCCAGCTCTCGGCAGCTAACCTAAGATGGCGTCCGGTCCGGTGTTCTACATTAATTTGTGACCGGAGACCCCAGTGACTGAACCTTAAATAGCGTCCGGTGTTCTACATTAATTTGTGACCGTGTAAACTGAAGACCTACTTCCTGTTTCCCAAAATTGCTCAAAAATTGCTCAAAAATGATCAGAAATGATCTTTTTTATCATAATTATTATTTATAAAGCCTTTAAAACAACCAGAGCTGCAACAAAGTGATGTACACATGAAATTAAGAACATTTAAACACAAAAAAAAAAAAATATATATATATATATATTTTTTTTTAATTCATATTTTTATTAAATATGATATGTTCGTAAGTCCCGTGGTTCGCAGGTCGATGGGGTCGTAGGTCGGGGGTTACCTGTACTGTATATATTTTTAATTTTACAAATGGAAAACCTTGAGTGGTCAGGTGTAATTAAGTTTGGACGCACCTTCACCTCCGAAGAGCTGGTTGTGACTTTCCTCGCTGTACTGTAATTGACCTCCTTAATGACTTTTAAAAGGTCAGTGAGACTGAGCCAGGAGAGTTCAATTACTTTGACTCGTGCTGTATTTAAGAATCGACCCCCTCCCTTTTTCTGGTCAACCTTGGTAAAAAAAAACTTTCTAAAAATGTTACTGTTGGAATGATTTAAATAAAAATAAATAAATAAATTTCACATTCTTGTCATCTGTGTATGTTTCCCATACTTGACAGACGAAATTGGTCTCTGCATTTAACCCAACCACCACCAGGTGGTGCAGTGAGCAGCCGTTGTCAGCGCCCGGGGAGCTGGGAAAATAGGTGTGCACTCATAGACACCCCAAGGTGTGTAGTGGCCGGGGATCGAACTCGAACCTGGGTCCTTTGGATCACAAGTCCAGTTCCCTTGCCACTGCACCATCTTGGCCTAAAGCTTTGTATAGAAGTTTAACTAACTAAATATGCAGGGATGTCATTCTTGACAGGTGTGTCATGTAAGGATCACATGATGCGTCTGTCAGGTGTGTTATGACAAAGCAGTGCTGATCTTCCTGTCCCATCGAACGACTGCCTAAAGCCGATCTTTTCCGTATGGACAGTTTATACTCTAGGGGATAACTCATTTTAAAGTGTGGCTGACATGATTTTTTTACTACCGGTATGCATAAAATTGTTCAATATATATCATTTAAATATGTTCATTTTTGCAATCAAAATGATAAATCAATTAAATTTTGCTTTAAATGTGATTTTAAACTTCGCGCCGTGTTTATTCACGGGAAATCCGATTACACACGAATGCAATATCTGTGACGTAAAATCGGGCAGAGGGCTACGTCTCTAATAGCGGACAATTTAAAACCCGACAAATTTAGCAATCTAAGTGAAGATTTGAGCGATTTGTCTTCAGTTTGGGAAGCAGAAAGTTAGATGAACAAGAAACGGCAGGTTCTAATTTAGGTCTGCACCCGTATTTATTTGAGTCTTACCTTTTCAGGAAGTGAGGGGGCTCCGAGGCAGGCGATCTCCAGAAAGACGCAGACTGCCTCTGCCCGATAGTACGTCACAGATGTTGCATTCGCGTGTACCGGTAATCGGATTTCCCGTGAATAAACATGGCGTGAAGTTTAAAATCACTTAAAGCAAAATTAAATTGATTTATCATTTTGTTAGCAAAACGAACATATTTAAATGATAAAAGATATACATTTTGAGCAATTTTATGCATGGTAAAAAATGTCAGCCACACTTTAAGTCCTCCCACTGTAGCACGTCACACACATGGTTGGTAGAGTGGATGACTATTTTCAGGTGATGTTGGAGGAGGAATACCTGGTATTTCTGTTAACGGAGCGTTGCTATTTTGTAAATTTGTCATGTATAGACCGCCACCGTTTGAGTCGAGGGTACTGGACCTGTGCTTCCCAGCAGATGTGCACTCCTTCCTGGTCAGCACAGCCTTCCACGAGTTTCTTTTTACTATAAAGGTTTAGCTGGAACATTTGCAAAGATGGATGTACTTTACAGCTTTGTCCAGAAATAAAGAGTACTGCAGCCACTTCTCATAAACACGCCTACGAAGTTCTGACCAATCACACAATACTTGGCCCATACCCTGCAAGAAACAAGCTCTGATGGGACCAAGCACGAGACGGGGTCTCAGTGGAGAAAGCAAGAAGAGAACGACTAATTTTTCATCACACAAGACAACATAGACAAAATTTCAGCACTTCTCTTCGAGTATAAACCAGGCTTTAACGTGAGTCAGAAGTACTCCCCTAAACTGGTGAACAATACTGCAGATAATACAGTACATGTTTTTATTGTGTTTCAATCAATCAATCACCTTTATTTTACCAGGTAGAGCCCGTTAGAGATCGATATCTCTTTTACAAGGGTGACCTGGTCAAGTGGTCAGCAGCACACGTCACATGGTAATTGACAATAGGCTTTTGCATTTATCAAAAAAATAAAGAAAGAAAGCTACAATTACAATAAATAGATGTTGACAGTTCAAAACCATCAGGATAAGAGCTAGGCATTATATATATAACAAGCAGACAGACATCGGTTGAGTACCGGTAGATACAGTTAAAAGTCAACAATGACATGTGTACAGTATTGGATAAGTAATGTTTAGAAACATCTGCAATGGTCAAGTTTCTTGATGACATTATCTAATACGGTTGACATGAAGGATCTAGGAGAGATGAGTGTTGATAGTCTCAGATCTTTCTGTAAGTTGTTCCAGGCTGAGGGGACGGCAAAGCTGAACGCTCTTTTTCCTAGTTCAGTTCTGACCGGAGGAACTGACAGGAGGACTAGATCGTTAGAGCGCAGGGAGGGACACCGTTCACACTTGGACTTGTGATTCTGTGCGTCGGAATTTCATGGATGACCTGCAGAGGTAAATGTCATTAAGCAAAATAAGAAAGAGGAATGATTATACCTTTGACATTTTTTATTTAACACAAAGTAAGTAAAACCAATGTGTCATTAACTGCAGTAAAAACATTTCAGTAAAAGTTGTCTGATGAAAAAAGGAGCCTTAGACCTGAGAAAGGAACAGGCTCTGATCATTTCAACTCTAGTTTGTCATCAACTCTAGTTAAAATACTGTCTAGTCAACCTTGTAATGGGTCAATAGTGAACAATATTTTAACTTCCTGATACCATTTTCAAAACTTGGACCTGAGTGTCGAGACATTTGGAGACATCTCTTGTCTCCTAACATCCCATGAACTGACACATTTTAATATTGCAGCAAGAATTTCTTGTTCAAGTTCAGAAGAAGTTGGTTTTCAAAGTTTCAGTCTGGCTCTTTTGGGAGAGAGAATCTGTCCTGCTGAACTGAACGGTCTTTCAATAGTCTTTAAATAATCTTTCAATAGTCTTTAAATAATCTTTCAATAGTCTTTAAATAATCTTTCAATAGTCTTTAAATAATCTTTCAATAGTCTTTAAATAATCTTTCAATAGTCTTTAAATAATCTTTCAATAGTCTTTAAATAATCTTTCAATAGTCTTTTAATAAGGCCATGGGTGGTGCATATCTCCCTACGCTGATTGTATTGTCGACATTAAACAGTGGCTTCACCGTAATTTTTTGTTTTTAAACGAAGGAAAGACAGAATGCATCTTCTTCGGTGATGATGCTCCCTGTAACTTTGGAGCTCTAACTTCCAAATGCAGACCAACAGTTAAAAACTTGGGGGTGACATTTGACAAGGACTTAAAATTTGATAAACAAATAGCGTCTGTAGTCAAGGCCTGTTTTTATCAATTACGTCTTTTATACAAAGTTAAACCTTTTTTAAATCGTTTTGATTTAGAAAAGGCCATTCATGCTTTTATCACCTCAAGGCTAGACTACTGTAATTCCCTGTATGCAGGAATCTCCCAATCCTCCATTAGACGCCTTCAATTGGTCCAAAATGCTGCAGCTAGACTTTTAACCAACACCTCCAGACGTGAACACATAACCCCTGTTTTATTTTCTCTCCATTGGCTTCCAATTGATTTTAGAATTAAATTCAAAATTTTATTATTCACTTTTAAAGCACTCAATGGTCTTGCCCCACTGTATTTGACTGATCTTGTAACTGTCCGTGAATATAGGAGAACACTGAGATCATCTAATACATTTCTCCTGTCCATCCCAAAGTCCAACTACAAACGTTGGGGTGACCGGGCCTTTTCTGTCGTTGCACCCAGTCTCTGGAATATGCTACCTCTGGACTTGCGCTCCATCACTCATATGGAGTCTTTTAAATCTAATCTTAAAACCTTTTTATTCAGGCAGGCTTTTAATACCTAGTAGTTCTTTGACATTCTTGTTAGGTCTTAATTGTTTTTAATTTTTTACTGGCTGTTTTTTATTGTTATTTTTGATTGTTTGTTTTATTTCTGTATTGTTCAGCACTTTGTGCACCTTCTGGCTGCTGAAAAGGGCTCTATAAATAAAGATTGATTGATTGATTGATTGATTGATTGATTTTCTGGCTGACTCTCCACGGTGGAATCCATTGTGGGTGCGTTGGCGATAAAGTGGGTGATCCCAGCTCAGTGATGTATATACTTTGTACTAGAACATACATTATTGGCCCAACTCTTCTTGAAGGTGGGTCTAATGTTACCTGTCCACTTTGCAGTGATTCAATGGACTAACTCCCCTCTCACCATTGGTAACTTTCAAACTAACGAACTAACGAAATAAAAAATCACAACATGAAAGTAACTTGTAACTCAACGCATTATAGAAATGTAGTGTAGTGGAAAGTATAGATATGCTGGTGAAGATTCTCAGTCGTCCAGGACATGATAAAATCAAAAAGGCGTTCAGTACAACAAATAAAGCAACAAATAAAGTCCAGTTGATCTTGTATTGAACTCCTTTTTGGAAGTATAGATACTTAATGGTAAATGGAGCTTATTTATGATTCATGATTCTACTTTTGATCTTAGTTGATACTGTTATTGATTTTACTTGTTTTATTTGTTTTATTGACATTTAATTCTGTTGCACTTTGTAGCACTTTGAGATTTTCATTAATGAAAAGTGCGTTATAAATTGAATTCATGTAAATGGAGCTTATTTATATAGCGCTTTCCAGCCCCCTATGAGGGGCCCCAAAGCGCTTTACAATACCAACCATCCACCCATTCATACACCGGTAGCGGCAGACTGCCATGCAAGGCGCTTTCCAGTCCTACCGGGAGCAACTCGGGGTTAAGTGTCTTGCCCAGGGACACAACGACACATGGTGTGGGGAACCGGGATTCAAACCTCCAACCTTCCGATCGGGGGACGACTGCCATTACCACTACGCCACGGCCGCCCCGTTAATGTAAAACGTAGTGGAGTAAAAGTAAAAAGTACCCACATTTAACTCTACTTAAGTAAAGTACCGGTACAGATACATGAAAAATGTACTTAAGTACAGTAACAAAGTACTTGTACTTAGTTACATCCCACCACTGAATCTCAGTGATGATGGGATGAATATTCTGCTGCCATAAAGACCACTTTTTGAACAGAGTTCCTCTGAAAAAAGTTGGTAGGGATGTCCTCTCCATGCATAAGTGGGTTTTTTCCGGGTACTCCAGTGTCCTCCCAGACCAGAAACGTGTATGTTAGGCTGATCGGTAAACTCTAAATTGTCTCTAGGTGTGAGTGAGAGATTTGAACGGTTGTGTCTTGTTTGCCTCTGTGTCCCTGTGGCGGACTGTAGACCTGTCCAGAATGTACGTCACCTCTCGCACAATGATGGCTGGACATGGGCACCAGTGACCCCTGCAACCCGAAAAGGAAGAAGCAGGTAAAGCTGATGGATGGATGGGATAAAATTCTCTTTCATGTGTCAGGTTTAAAACGTGTGTCTTCAAAATGTGATTTATACAGTATGGAGCACCATTATTGCAGTTTTCATCAAGAAAAAGGCAGAGGTACCCAATCCATCCAGGCTCCAAGGAGGGTTCTGACATGATTAACGTATCTTCAGACTCATGGGAAAAGGCTGAAGGTCAGTTTATACTGCTGCTGAAGAACAAAAGATCTCCACTGTGCAGTTTCAGCAGTCTCATTGTGGATCCAGTGGTGGTACATTTAGATCTTCTGTGTCAACATGATTTATCTCAGCCTGCGTGGTATGAGGACTGTGGCATGGCGTGAAAGATGTGCAATCTGCCACAGTCTTATTGAGAGGGTTCACCCAGGCCCTCTGCCTACAGATGTTTACCGTCTCTCTCCGTCCCTCTGGAGGAGGTCGAGGGAGGGCTCAGAGTCACAGGATAGCCCTGTTTGTTTCGGTGTCCTCGGAGGTATGCCGGGCACGAGTCCATGTCTCCTCCTAAACTGCATAACGACCTCCTTCCTGGAAATTTTGAAATCTGATGAACTTGGCAGAGGAGGTGGATGCATGTCACACTGTGTCTCTGATGATCTGAATGTGTTTCTGTTTACTGCAAGTTTGTGTATATTCCATGTCAACAAGGCTGTTTTCTTTTGTGTTATCATTTTCTCTGTACTTCAAGACTGTATTGCGTATCATCAGATCTGGTTGTTTGTGTAGTCCTTCACTGAAACAAGAAATTGTTGGCTTTTCAACAAACGGCAAACTGTGGCCCCCTCTCTGAAACAGTGCCAACCAACACAGGAAATTGATGACAACTTGAAAAATATAGATGTCCATTTCTTGGCTTTTGATGCTAAACCAAGATTGGCTTTCAATGGAAGACTAGCGTCCTGTTGACATATTTTTTTACGATCTGAAACCGTCTTTTTTTTTTTTTACACCTCTTTAATTCATAATTCTTGTTTGTGTCTATATCTTTCCACAATGTTTCAGTAAGACTTGAACCTAATTTTTATTTGGCCATTTTATGGCTTTAAGAATCTGTTGGAATCCTGGCAAAAACCAATGCAGACATGTTCCTGTTTTTGATTTTCCACATCTGCCTTATAATTTGTCTGTTTTGCTACTTTGACATCTTCATTTTAACTTGTTTAAAAAAATCTGTATTTCTCTCTTATGATTGTTGATTGTCCAAGGAAAATCTACTGTTGCTGTTGTCATCATTCTTTAGTTTGTAGCCAGGTCTCTCTTGTAAATGAGTCCTCGAGGCTCAATGGGATTAACCTGCCTAAATAAAGGTTGAATGAAAAATACCTCTGTTTTCATTATTATTATTATTTTAGCTACGTCCTCACATTGACATCAAGCATTACTGACTTGGTGTTGCTTTTTAATTAGATGATTGAAGTCTGAAGAAACGAGGCATGCTAGCAATCTGGCAATTTATTAATTAAACAAACAAGGGCCTCAGTAACATGTGGAAGAACCATACACAGCCACAACAATCAGGCACCACTCCTCACGCTGCTAAGCAGCTTGGGCCCACACAGCGGAGGGAAGGCATCTCATTCTTCAACCAGGATTTGTTGCACATCAGCCAACTTGGTTGAGTTGGTCACTCTTGAATGAACGTCACACCCAAGCCGATCCCTCAGCTGTTCAATGAGGTGGAAGTCAGAGCTGCACCTGCGATACCAGCAGCTCCAAACAAGAGTCAGTAGCAGAAAAAGCTGTTTGGTAGAGATTTGACAAGTTTTCCATGGGTGCCTCCCACGTTTCAAATGTGGCATTTAAGGGTGCCGTTTGTTACAACAAAGAAATAATCAACCAAACACCAAATTCTTTACATTTTGTACTACGTTTACATGAACATGCAGTGTCCACGAATAACCCCCCTTAAAGGTCATGTGCACGTTTGGAAGCACTGACGGGAGCTCTGCTTCATCTCGCTCTTTTTTTTGTTCCTATTGTTTTTGTTTTAACTGTTTTTTGTACCTACACTTTACACCCACGCTACGGGTATGACCGCAAAACACTTTTGGAGTTTTCTGTGTTGCTGCCATGCCATCGTGGTTCAGTTCCCGGCCCCCCTCCAGTCTCGGGCTAAGGCTCCGTCCTGTCATGGAGACCGTCTCCATGATCCTCCATCTGTCTGCTCGGATCAAACGCTACGCAACAATTTTGTTCCGCAGGGAAAACCTTGGAGGTTTGCCGGACCTGGTTCAGGAGGAACAGTCATCGTCTTGCCTCAGTTGTTATTATCAACATGCTGCTAACAGGACTGCACTACCAACAGAACCATGCTGCTAACAGGACAATGTTGCTGAAAGAACCACACTGCTAATGCTGCTAACAGGACCATGTTGCTAGGATAACTTCACTGCCAACAGAACCACACTGCTATCAGTTCCAGGCTGCTAATGGGGCCATGTTAGAACCACTCTGCTAACAGTGGCATGTTGCTAACAGGACCATGTTGCTAAGAGAACCACTCTGCTAACAGTACTATGCTGCTAGCAGGACCATGTTGCTAAGAGAACCACTCTGCTAACAGTGACATGCTGCTAACAGGACCATGTTGTTAAGAGAACCACTCCGCTAACAGTGCCATGCTGCTAACAGGACCATGTTGCTAAGATAACCACTCTGCTAACAGTGGCATGTTGCTAACAGGGCCATGTTGCTAAGAGAACCACTCTGCTAACAGTGCCATGCTGCTAACAAGACCATGTTGCTAAGAGAACCACTCTGCTAACAGTGTCATGCTGCTAACAGGACCACGTTGCTAAGAGAACCACTCTGCTAACAGTGGCATGCTGCTAACAGGACCATGTTTCTAAGAGAACCACTCTGCTAACAGTACCATGCTGCTAACAGGACCATGTTGCTAAGAGAACCACTCTGCTAACAGTGCCATGCTGCTAACAGGACCATGTTGCTAAGAGAACATCACTGCTAACAGTGCCATGTTGCTAAGAGAACCACTCTGCTAAGAGTGGCATGCTGCTAACAGGACCATGTTGCTAAGAGAACCACTCTGCTAACAGTGACATGCTGCTAACAGGACCATGTTGTTAAGAGAACCACTCCGCTAACAGTGCCATGCTGCTAACAGGACCATGTTGCTAAGATAACCACTCTGCTAACAGTGGCACGTTGCTAACAGGGCCATGTTGCTAAGAGAACCACTCTGCTAACAGTGCCATGCTGCTAACAAGACCATGTTGCTAAGAGAACCACTCTGCTAAAAGTGCCATGCTAATAACAGGACAACATTGCTAAGAGAACCACTCTGCTAACAGTGCCATGCTGCTAACAAGACCACGTTGCTAAGAGAACCACTCTGCTAACAGTGCCATGCTGCTAACAGGACCATGTTGCTAAGAGAACCACTCTGCTAACAGTGCCATGCTGCTAACAGGACCATGTTGCTAAGAGAACCACTCTGCTAACAGTGCCATGCTGCTAACAGGACCATGTTGCTAAGAGAACATCACTGCTAACAGTGCCATGTTGCTAACAGGACCATGTTGCTAAGAGAACCACTCTGCTAAGAGTGGCATGCTGCTAACAGGACCATGTTGCTAAGAGAACCACTCTGCTAACAGTGCCATGCTGCTAACAGGACCATGTTGCTAAGAGAACCACTCTGCTAACAGTGCAATGCTGCTAACAGGACCATGTTGCTAAGAGAACATCACTGCTAACATTTTTCATTTTCATTTACACTTTATTCATACAGATAGTCTCAATGAGTCACGAGAACTCATTTTCAAGAGAGACCTGTTTTTGGGAGCAGATGGTGGGGATTAAGGGCCTTGCTCTAGGGCCCAGAGTGGGGCAAATGAGGGTGGAGGTAGGTGTAACAGAATCACACTGCTAACAGTACCATGATGCTAATGGGACCATGTTGCTAAGAGAACCACTCTGCTAACAGTGCCGTGCTGCTAACAGGACCATGTTGCTAAGAGAACCACTCTGCTAACAGTGGCGTGCTGCTAACAGGACCATGTTGCTAAGAGAACCACTCTGCTAACAGTGCCATGCTGCTAACAGGACCATGTTCCTAAGAGAACCACTCTGCTAACAGTGCCATGCTGCTAACAGGACCACATTGCTAAGAGAACCACTCTGCTAACAATGCCATGCTGCTAACAGGACCACATTGCTAAGAGAACCACTCTGCTAACAGTGACATGCAGCTAACAGGACCATGTTGCTAAGAGAACCACTCTGCTAACAGTACTAGGCTGCTAGCAGGACCATGTTTCTAAGAGAACCACTCTGCTAACAGTGCCGTGCTGCTAACAGGACCATGTTGCTAAGAGAACCACTCTGCTAACAGTGGCGTGCTGCTAACAGGACCATTTTGCTAAGAGAACCACTCTGCTAACAGTGCCATGCTGCTAACAGGACCATGTTGCTAAGAGAACCACTTTGCTAACAGTGCCATGCTGCTAACAGGACCACATTGCTAAGAGAACCACTCTGCTAACAGTGCCATGCTGCTAACAGGACCACGTTGCTAAGAGAACCACTCTGCTAACAGTGCCATGCTGCTAACAGGACCACGTTGCTAAGAGAACCACTCTGCTAACAGTGGCATGCTGCTAACAGGACCATGTTGCTAAGAGAACCACTCTGCTAACAGTGCCATGCTGCTAACAGGACCATGTTGCCAGGAGAACTTCACTGCCAACAGAACCACACTGCTATCAGTTCCATACTGCTAATGGGGCCATGTTAGAACCACTCTGCTAACAGTGCCATGCTGCTAACAGGACCATGTTGCTAAGAGAACCACTCTGCTAACAGTGGCATGTTGCTAACAGGATGTTGCTAAGAGAACCACTCTGCTAACAGTGCCATGCTGCTAACAGGCCCATGTTGCTAAGATAACCACTCTGCTAACAGTGGCATGTTGCTAACAGGGCCATGTTGCTAAGAGAATATCACTGCTAACATTTTTCATTTTCATTTACACTTTATTCATACAGATAGTCTCAATGAGTCACGAGAACTCATTTTCAAGAGAGACCTGTTTTTGGGAGCAGATGGTGGGGATTAAGGGCCTTGCTCTGGGGCCCAGAGTGGGGCAAAGGAGGGTGGAGGCAGGTGTAACAGAATCACACTGCTAACAGTACCATGCTGCTAATGGGACCATGTTGCTAAGAGAACCACTCTGCTAACAGTGCCATGCTGCTAACAGGACCATGTTGCTAAGAGAACCACTCTGCTAACAGTAGCCTACTAGGCTGTTAGCAGGACCATGTTTCTAAGAGAACCACTCTGCTAACAGTGCCGTGCTGCTAACAGGACCATGTTGCTAAGAGAACCACTCTGCTAACAGTGGCATGCTGCTAACAGGACCATGTTGCTAGGAGAACCACTCTGCTAACAGTGCCATGCTGCTAACAGGACCATGTTGCTAAGAGAACTACTCTGCTAACAGTGCCATGCTGCTAACAGGACCATGTTGCTAAGAGAACCACTCTGCCAACAGTGCCATGCTGCTAACAGTACTATGCTGCTAACAGGACCATGTTGCTAAGAGAACCACTCTGCTAACAGTGCCATGCTGCTAACAGGACCATGTTTCTAAGAGAACCACTCTGCTAACAGTGCCATGCTGCTATCAGGACCATTGAGAACCACTCTGCTAACAGTGGCATGCTGCTAACTGGACCATGTTGCTAAGAGAACCACT
Source organism: Garcialebias charrua (assembly GCA_038048925.1). Classification (NCBI taxonomy): domain Eukaryota; kingdom Metazoa; phylum Chordata; class Actinopteri; order Cyprinodontiformes; family Rivulidae; genus Garcialebias; species Garcialebias charrua. Next base: position 21,492 of record JBBPBX010030050.1, read on the forward strand.
CTGCTAACAGTACTATGCTGCTAGCAGGACCATGTTGCTAAGAGAACCACTCTGCTAACAGTGCCATGCTGCTAACAGTACTATGCTGCTAGCAGGACCATGTTGCTAAGAGAACCACTCTGCTAACAGTACTATGCTGCTAGCAGGACCGTGTTGCTAAGAGAACCACTCTGCTAAAGTGCCATGCTGCTAACAGGACCATGTTGCTAAGAGAACCACTCTGCTAACAGTGCCATGCTGCTAACAGGACCATGTTGCTAAGAGAACCACTCTGCTAACAGTGCCATGCTGCTAACAGGACCATGTTGCTAAGAGAACCACTCTGCTAACAGTGCCATGCTGCTAACAGGACCATGTTGCTAAGAGAACCACTCTGCTAACAGTGCCATGCTGCTAACAGGACCATGTTGCTAAGAGAACCACTCTGCTAACAGTGCCATGCTGCTAACAGGACCATGTTGCTAAGAGAACCACTCTGCTAACAGTGCCATGCTGCTAACAGGACCATGTTGCTAAGAGAACCACTCTGCTAACAGTGCCATGCTGCTAACAGGACCATGTTGCTAAGAGAACCACTCTGCTAACAGTGCCATGCTGCTAACAGGACCATGTTGCTAAGAGAACATCACTGCTAACATTTTTCATTTTCATTTACACTTTATTCATACAGATAGTCTCATTGAGTCACGAGAACTCATTTTCAAGAGAGACCTGTTCAGGGAGCAGATGGTGGGGGTTAAGGGCCTTGCTCTGGGGCCCAGAGTGGGGCAAATGAGGGTGGAGGCAGGTGTAACAGAATCACACTGCTAACAGCACCATGCTGCTAATGTTGCTAAGAGAACCTGACTGCCAACAGAACTCAGCTAATAGGACCATGCTGCTGTAGTAATATGTTTTTGCTGTAATATTTTTCCCTTTTGACCCCTTGACTTTGTATTTTTGTTGCATGCTTTGGTATTTCTTGTTTGTTTTTTTGTCGAGTCGAGACGGTTCTTCTCGCCCTGAGCCTTTCATTGCCATGTGTTTTTCTGCATCTAAACCTTACTATAAATCTCAGATAATTTTTTTTAAAGCTTGAAAAATCTGATTTTTTTTTACGTTACAGATAAAAAGGATGTTGGTCTGAACTCTTGGGTTGCTGAGCAAGACCTCTTGGGTTTTTCGTCTTGCTCACGTTTTGTCACATGGTCTGTGAGTTCTGAAATTTCAGTCTGACACTGACGCTGCTCACATCTGATATCGTGAGTGGAACTTCAAATCTGCTTTGGCAAACTGCGCCCTGAAGTTTACTTTACACGACTTCTACAGACAGTTTAACTGCTGTCATTTTAATAACAGTGTGCTGAGCCTCCTCTATGTTAAAAACTACTAATGATTTCACAATAAAACTCTGTTAAAAAAAAAAAAAACATCTAGCGTGCACTATGAGTTAACTATTTAGAAGTAAAGTAAAAAGGGACGTCTTATTTTTTTATTTCTTCACAGCAGTTTGTTTAAAATAGCCTCCTAAGTTACAAAAGATCAAGTATTCTTGTAAAGAAGTGGTTCAGATAAGTCAAAGTTGGGTTCTGTGGAAAAGTTAAGAACAATAAATATATTACCAGCTGTAAATACTCAATACAAAAGAAAAGAAAATTATACTCATAACTGAGAAAGATGTAGTGTCAATAAATCCTTATATAAAATGATTTTTTGTTTTTCTGTAGTTTAACCAAAGTTATTTAAAGTTGTGTGTCTTTGACGGGTATTTTGGAGGTCAGAAGCTAAATCTCCTTTTATTAATTAATAAATAAAAAAAACAGTGTTCAAAAAACATTTATAGAAGCTAAAAGTAAATTTGCCTGGTTAAAGTGTAGTGTAATTTTTATTAAACATGCCTTTGACCGAGGAAAGGCTCTTTAATTCAATCAGAAACAAACTCCACGCTGAGGTCATTTAAAGACCCATCTACGACAGGTAAGATATTAATGGTTTGTAACGTCTCCACTGAACCCACTGTAAAAACTTCTATTTTAACCCTTTAATTCCGAGTCTCACCGATTTAAACCAGATGCGCTGAGTCAGCAGTGACACAGCTGTTTTCCTATTTATAGATTCTTCCACAAACTTTGGTATTAACTCGTTTGTAAATCAACACTTTCAGTTCGGTCGAGAATATTTGATGCTATGACTTTTAGATTTGTACTTTTAGACTTACAGTATTTAACTTTAGTTACAAACTTTGCTCCCATAGAAATACACTAAGACACTTTTCCTTCAAAACATGTTATTGCGGACTTCCTAGTGTGAGGCAGGCACCTATTATTATCCACCTGACTTCGGGTTTCTTAACTTTATTCATTTATTTATATCTTACTATTCCGTCAACTGTAACACGGCCCGAAATGCAACTTGTACCCCCACAAATGTTATATCAAAATGACTGTCTCGGCTCTATGATGTGTGCTATTACTTTTATTGGCGTTTTGAGTTACCATGATGACGTAATTTGCAAACAAAGACAACATTTTTCCTATACAAAGCGCCTGACAAAACACTTTACTGCTGTGAGGTCACATGACTAAGAGTGGAGAGCTCCCTGAAGAAAACTTCTCTGTTGGATTTGTTTGAAACTCACAGAAAGGTATGGTCATTCCGTTTTTTCAAATGTAATTCCGTTTTTTTCTAATGTCATTCTGTTTTTTCTAATGTAATTCCGTTTTTTCAAAATGTCATTCTGTTTTTTCAAATGTAATTCCGTTTTTTCCCTAATGTGATTTGGGCCTCTTCCGCTTTGGCCACTTCCGGTTTGGCTTAATGTACAGGTAGTCTCCGACTTACGAACAAGTTCCGTTCCTACGCACCATTTGTAACACGAAATCGCCGTAAGTCGGAGCACATACAAAAAATTTTTTTTTAAACTTTAAAAAAAAAAAATGTACAGTACTGTACAGTTACCAAGCACTTAGCCTATCCTAACACAGTTTTTAAAGATGAAGGAGTGAGTTGAATTGTCTCCCTTTCACATAAAGGGAGCTAGCTCCCTTTATGTGAATGGAGCCTGCTAGGGAGGAGGGAGACAATTCAACTCACTCCATCTTTAAAAACTGTGTTAGGATAGGCTAAGTGCTTGGTAACTGTACAGTACTGCACATTTATTTATTTATTTAAATTAAAATAAATAAATAATTTTTTTTTTTTTTTTTTATGAGACGTGTGACGTAAGTCCGAAACGTCGTAAGTAGAGGGTGTCGTAAGTTGAGAACTACCTGTAATTCCATTTATTCTAATGTGATTCCGGCCACTTCCGTTTTGGCTTAATGTAATTCCGTTTTTTCAAATGTCATTCTGTTTTTTCAAATGTAATTTAGTTTTTCAAATGTTGTTGTGTTTTTCCAAATGTAATTCCATTTTTTTTTTTATGTTGCTCATTCACACCTTGGGGCCACCGTAGAAAGGAATCATCACATGCATCTCTAGAACCGATTAATGTTTGGAGCCATTTTGATTCAAGATGGCTGACACAGCTACCTCAACAAACACAAAATAGTCTATAACTCATTGATTTTTTTGCCATTTTGAGCTGAACTTCGGTATAGTGGTAGTTGAGAGCGAACCCCAACACACACACTGTCAAATCAAAACTTTCAATTGGCAGCAGCGTGGTCCCCATCAAAGTTTCTCCAGGAACTTTCTAGTTTGAAACCTACTAAATCTACTATTGTTTTCTTACTGTTTAGCTCATTTTAGCTGTGATTTAGCTAAAATTAGCTTGTTTTGCCTTTTTGTTGTTGTTGACTTTTTCATCTGGAGTTGAGCTTCTGAGCCAGATTTGTTCCCTTTTCCCTCCTCGTGCTTAAGCTCAGCGTGTTCCTCCTCCTGTCAACAGTTCGTGATCTCCTGGCAGCACAGATGCATTCAGCTTCGGCTCCAGGTCGAAGCCGAGCAGCACCTCCTGCTCTGATCAGATTTTATTAAGCAGGATGCATGGGTTTTAAGCACGGACTGCATCGTTAATAAAGTGAGTGAAAGCGAATATCCCCGACTGCCACATGATGGGACAGTTTCACATCAGAGTCTCCATAACAAAACAAACAAAAAGTGGACATGTTGAGATGTTGCCGTGCCGTTTGCAGCTCGGTCCAGTGTTTGTGTGACCTTTGTGGGCCGCTGCCTCTGGAAGCCATTACTGCTGGCAGCGCCTCGTGACGGATGACCCTCCTGCTCCAAACGTGGATCTCTCTGACAGCTGGGCGTTGTCCCTCTGCTGCAGGAAGGAGGCTGTTGTGGGGATGAAATGAAACACTTTCACTGCCACGTCCCTTTACTCTGTTCAAAACCAGACTGAAGACCCACTTGTTTAAAAAAAGCTTTCAGTGTGTAACTTTTATTACTTTTGGTATTTTAGTATTTAGTGTTTTTATTTCCACTGCCTCCTTTTATTGCTGCTGTGTTTTTTTTCCCACCGATTTATTGTACCTGTTTTTATCTTTTATCCTGTTAAGCACCTTGGCCAATGCAAGGCATTGTAGGAAGGTGCTATACAAATAAAGTTTATTATTAATATTATTATTATTTACGGACATAAAACTGTTTGACGTCTGGCAGAGTCTCCCGTAAGACGGAGCTTTAACTCCCACCTCCGGGAGAGCTTTGAACACGTTCCGAGGGAGGCGGGGGACATTGAGCCCGAGTGGGCCATGTTTCGCGCCTCTATTGTCGAGGCAGCTTATCGGAGTTGTGGCCGCAAGGTTGTTGGTGCCTGTCGTGGTGGCAACCCTCGAACCCGGTGGTGGACACCGGCGGTGAGGGATGCTGTCAAGCTGAAGAAGGAGTCCTATTGGGCCTTTTTGGCCTGTGGGACCCCGGAAGCAGCAGATAGGTACCGGCAGTCCAAGCGGCATGCGGCTCGGGTGGTTGCTGAGGCAAAAACTCGGGCGTGGGAGGAGTTCGGAGAGGCCATGGAGAATGACTTCCGTACGGCTTCGAGGCGATTCTGGTCCACCATCCGGCGTCTCAGGGGGGGAAAGCGGTACGCGACCAACACCATTTATGGTGGGGATGGCGTGCTGTTGACCTCAACTCGGGATGTTGTGAGTCGGTGGGCGGAATACTTCGAAGACCTCCTCAATCCTACTGGCACGTCTTCCACTGAGGAAGCGGAGCCTGGGGACTTTGGGTCGGGCTCTCCAATCTCTGGTGCTGAGGTCGCCGAGGTGGTTAAAAAGCTCCGCGGTGGCAAGGCTCCGGGGGTGGATGAGATTCGTCCTGAGTTCCTTAGGGCTCTGGATGTTGTGGGGTTGTGTTGGCTTACGCGACTCTGCAATATCGCGTGGACATCGGGGGCAGTTCCCTTGGATTGGCAGACTGGGGTGGTGGTTCCCCTATTCAAAAAGGGGGACCGTAGGGTGTGTTCCAACTATAGAGGGATCACACTCTTAAGCCTCCCTGGTAAGGTCTATTCAGGGGTTCTGGAGAGGAGGGTCCGTCGGATAGTCGAACCTCGGATTCAGGAGGAGCAGTGTGGTTTTCGTCCTGGTCGTGGAACACTAGACCAGCTCTACACCCTCAACAGGGTCCTGGAGGGTGCGTGGGAGTTTGCCCAACCAGTTTACATGTGCTTTGTAGACTTGGAAAAGGCATTCGACCGCGTCCCTCGGGGGGTTCTGTGGCGGGTACTCCGGGAGTATGGGGTACCAGGCCCATTGATATGGGCTGTTAGGTCCCTGTACGACCGGTGTCAGAGCTTGGTCCGCATTGCCGGCAGTAAGTCAGGCTCGTTTCCAGTGAGAGTTGGACTCCGCCAAGGTTGCCCTTTGTCACCGATTCTGTTCATAACTTTTATGGACAGAATTTCTAGGCGCAGCCAAGGTGTTGAGAGGATCCGTTTTGGTGGCCTTAGAATCGCTTCTCTGTTTTTTGCAGATGATGTGGTCCTATTGGCTTCATCAGATCGTGATCTACAGCTTTCGCTGGAGCGGTTTGCAGCCGAGTGTGATGCGGCCGGGATGAGGATCAGTTCCTCCAAATCCGAGGCCATGGTCTTGAGCCGGAAAAGGGTAGCATGCCCTCTCCGGGTCGGGGAGGAGGTCCTGCCCCAAGTGGAGGAGTTTAAGTATCTCGGGATCTTGTTCACGAATGAGGGAAAACTGGAGCGTGAGATCGATAGGCGGATAGGTGCAGCGTCCGCAGTGAAGCGGGCGCTGTACCGGTCTGTCGTGGTGAAGAGAGAGCTGAGTCAAAAGGCAAAGCTCTCAATTTACCGATCAATCTACGTTCCCACCCTCATCTATGGTCATGAGCTTTGGGTTATGACCGAAAGAACAAGATCTCGGATACAAGCGGCTGAAATGAGTTTTCTCCGCAGGGTGGCTGGACTCTCCCTTAGAGATAGGGTGAGAAGCTCAGTCATCCGGGAGGGACTCGGAGTAGAGCCGCTGCTTCTCCACATCGAGAGGAGCCAGTTGAGGTGGCTCGGGCATCTGGTTAGGATGCCTCCTGGACGCCTCCCTGGTGAGGTGTTCCGGGCATGTCCCACCGGGAGGAGACCCAGAGGAAGACCCAGGACACGCTGGAGGGACTATGTTTCTCGGCTGGCCTGGGAACGCCTTGGGATTCCCCCAGAGGAGCTGCTCCAAGTGGCTGGGGAGAGGGAAGTCTGGGCCTCCCTACTTAGGCTGCTACCCCCGCGACCCGACCCCGGATAAGCGGAAGAAAATGGATGGATGGATGGATGAAAACTGTTTGAAGGGTACTGGATGGATTTTTGGTCCAAACAAGACTTTGGTGCAGAAATCAACGAGAATTCGATTCAGTTTATTTATACAGGGGGTCCCCGACTTAAGAACGCTCTTACTTACGAGGTTCCGGACTTACGAGCTCACTAACGAACAGTAAATTTGTAAAGAACATACAGAAAATACAGCACTTTTTATGTGTTTTTAGATGAAAGTGTGTTAGCTAACCGTTTAGAAACAAGTTTCTGAGCATGTTTATGAACTAGTATGAACGTTTGTGACTAAAAACGAGTGTTCGTAGTAACGCTAGCATAAATTTTCCAACTTACGACCGAAAATCCGGACTCACGAGAACACGTGTTCTATTTCATCCCTCCTGACCGCCAGGGGCGGTGCTTCAAGCACGAATGAACATTCTTGCGCATGCGCAGGTCGAGTACAAATAACAACAACGTCACCCCGTGACCTGCCGGGGACCCGCGTGACTCTATATAGGCACGTCACATCCGGGGCCCAGTCCCTTAATTCTTCTCGCGCGCAGGTTTGTATCGGTTGAGTACAGCGTGTGGTCGTGTGAAGCTTGTTGCTTCGGTGTGAACCACACTGCTTCCTGAAAAACTACTCGTTGCTAGTAGCCACGTGACCAACTCTGGTCGGAGTTGCGGGTAAGTCTCGCCCTCCAGGGCTGCACGAGCGGTTTTCATCTTTACCGGTTCTTCGGTCGCTTCGACGACAACTGGTAAGTTCTGCTCTTTTTTACTCTCACAGCGGTGGCGTTTCTGCCCGCGTGGAGTTAATCTTCTGTTGTTTATATGACTCACCTGTAGCGTTTTCGCTAGCGTGGTGTTTGACTTCTGTTTATGTGACTCACCTGTGGCGTTTTCGCTAGCGTGGTGTTTAACTTTTGTTATTTATGTGACTCACCTGTAGCGTTTTCGCTAGCGTGGTGTTTAACTTTTGTTATTTATGTGACTCACCTGTAGCGTTTTCGCTAGCGTGGTGTTTAACTTTTGTTATTTGTGTGACTCACCTGTAGCGTTTTCGCTTGGTGGAGTCCTTTCTGTTTACAGTTTATTCAGCTCACCAGTAGCGTGTACTGCTCGTGTTTGAGTTCATTAATTATCCTGATTATTATCCAACTCACCAGTGGCGTTTTCGCTCGCACTGAGTTGTCTATTATTTGTCATTTCAGCTCACCAGTGGCGTTTACGCTCGCACTGGGTTCTGTATTTGTCTGACTTCACCAGTGACGTCTGGTTTTTCCTCCCTGCTAACGGAGTCACCAGTGGCGCTTTCTGCTCGTGCTTGACTCCTCTTGGTGGCTGTCTGCTCACGCTTTTCGAGCATGATGCTGCAAAATTTGTGTTGCTCGTCCTGTCTGACGCCGCTTCAGCCCGAGGACGGACATGACTTGTGTCCCGCCTGTCTTGGTGTGGGGCATCTCCGGGAGGCGCTGTCGGCTGAAGCTTGCCCCAACTGTGCCGTCATGCCCTGGTCGATTAGACGGGACCGGTTGGCTGCGCTGGAGCAGCCTACCGACGGGGCGTGTGCTTCGCCACGTAGCACGTTGCCACCGGGTCAGGCGGTGGACAAACGGCCTGCTGTGGCTGCACCTTCGCGGCCGGCGAAGCGTGCCAGACGGCCCGATAGGGACAGGTTGTCCACCAGAGTGGATCACCTCACCGCCGAGCTGGCCCGCATGAAGGCCCTCCTCCAGTCCTTTCAGACTGATGATGGCCGGGACAGGGCGCTCCCTCCCGAGCGGGATGACGCATCAGTCGCTGGCGACGATGCTCTTTCATTGGCGGCCTCTGACACTCACTTCCGTGAGGACCTTTCGGAGCAGGGCTCCGGGACGTCTAGGTCTGACTCCGTTGTCTCCCAGGACAATACAGAGGAGTCCGTGACAGCTGCAATTCGAACGGCTCTTGCCCGCCTGCAGATTAGTGTCCCTCCGGCCCAGCCTGCAGCTTCCAGTGCGTTTTTTAGGCGCCGTACGTCGGAAGCGACCCTTGTGGTTCCCCCCTCGGATGAGTATGTTCAGGAACTACATGCCTGCTGGTCAGACACCAGGGCATTTTCACGTCCGACACGGGATGGCAGGGTCCTGGCATCCATGCAGGAGGCACCCAAGGTTGGCCTGGGGCAGATGCCTGCGGTGGAACAGAGCATCGCCTCTCTTATCGTCCCTCCTGACGAGGCCTTGCGGCCCAATGCCCGTTGTCCGCGGCCTCAGTGCCGTATTACTGACGACCTTCTCTGCAGGGCCTATGATTCTGGGGCCCGCATGGGCCGGATTGGGAACTCTCTTTCCCATCTCATGCTGGCCCTGTCATCCTCCTTGGAATCTGTTCCGATGGACCATCCCACGCAAGGTCTGGTTGATGCATCTCTGCAGGCCTTTGCCTTGATGACAAGAGAGGTTGGCCGAACACTCTCCACACTGGTGCGTGCTCGCCGCCAGGTCTGGCTGGCGCAGTCGCCACTCACTGAGCCTTGTAGGAGAACCTTACGGGACCTACCTGTGGTTCCGGGGGAACTGTTTGGCTCTGCGGCACTAGACGCCTTGGACCGTACTGCTCAGGCGTCTCGTACGAGGCAGCAGCTGGCGGGGCTTCACAGACGTGATCGCCAACCGGCTGGCGCTTGGACGGGTGCGGGCTCCTCACGAGGGTCCTCGCGTCCGTCCTCTTCTCTCGTTGTGCCTCGGGTTCCAATGCGGGGTCGGGGATCGGCCCAGAGACCTTTTCCAGGTCAAAGGGGTCAGTCTCTTGAGCCGGCTGGGGCTGGGCCGTCTCACTCCTTTCGAGGGGCGCAGTCTGGCCGGTATCCTTCCAGGCCTTGGAGGGGTCGGGGGGCCCGCAGATGATACCCTAGTGCCGGCGGTCGGTTATTTTGCCCCGAGACAGCTCACCTACTGGGCTGCCCACACGCCGGACGTGTGGATGTTGTCCACCCTGTCCCGGGGGTATCGCCTTCAATTCCGCCGCCGGCCACCTGTTCCTGGCCGGGTCAGGATGACTGTCATCCGCGACCCGGTGAAGGCGCGGGCACTGAACGACGAGATCTGCACCTTGCTAGCCAAGGGAGCTATAGTGCCTGTGGACCCCCTGCTGGATCCAGGGGGCTTTTATTCCATTTATTTTCTTGTTCCGAAGAAGACCGGGGATCTGCGTCCGGTTCTGGACCTCAGGGGCCTGAACGCGTACTTGAAGGTCATGCCTTTCCGCATGCTGACCACCAAGGTTGTCTTGAGGGCGATTTCCCCGGGCGATTGGTTCACGTCCATCGATCTCAAGGACGCTTATTTTCATGTGCCAATCGCGCCGCCCCATTGGCGGTTCCTTCGTTTCGCCTTTCAAGGGCGGCACTTTCAGTTCAGGGTCCTCCCTTTCGGCCTTTCACTGTCCCCCAGAGTGTTCACCCGATGCGTCTCTGCGGCCCTCTCCCCTCTACAGGTGCGGGGCCTGAGAATACTCCCATATCTAGACGACTGGCTCATTTGTGCCACGACGCGGGATCGAGCGGTTCGGGATACCCGATTGGTACTCCAGCATATGGAACGCTTGGGTCTGCGGGTGAACCTAGGGAAGAGCATTCTGACTCCCTCTCAGGAGACAGTCTTTTTGGGCATTGCCTTGGATTCGGTGTCGATGACGGCTCGCCCGTCACCACAGCGGGTCGACAATATATTGCACCTGCTCCCCGACTTCAGGCGCGGTCTGGCACCGCCTCTGGTGCGGTACCTTCGTCTACTGGGGATGCTTACTGCTGCATCCACCGTGGTGCCCTTGGGGCTGCTGTCGCTAAGGCCCCTTCAGATGTGGCTGAACAGCCTGGCTTTGGACGCCTCGCGGAACGCCCATCGCCTCCGACGACTTCGGGTGAGCCCTCAGTGCCTCCAGTCTCTGTCCCAATGGAGGCTGAGGTCGTTTATGACAGCGGGAGTCCCGCTCGGTTCCCTCCCGTGCCATCGGGAGGTTGTGTTTACGGATGCATCCTCCACGGGCTGGGGTGCCACCTGGCGAGGTCACATGGCACAGGGGACGTGGTCCCGGACACAGGGCACAGAGCACATCAATGTCCTGGAGTTGCGGGCCGTGCTTCTGGCCCTTCACAGCTTCCTTCCAGGTTTGCGGGGGAAGCATGTGCTAGTGAGGTCAGACAACACCACTGTGGTTTATTACATCAACCACCAGGGGGGAACCAGGTCCTTGAAACTGTTGCGTTTGACGCAGCGTCTTCTGACCTGGGCTGCTCCGTGCTTGGCCAGCCTCCGAGCAGCCTACATCCCGGGGTCACAAAACGTGCCGGCGGATTCTCTGTCCCGTCAGCAGCCGCTCCCGGGGGAGTGGAAACTTCACAACGAAGTGGTGGAGATGATCTGGACGGTCTATGGCAGAGCGGACGTGGACCTCTTTGCCTCGGGGGACACGTTTCACTGCCCCCTGTGGTACTCCCTGGGCGACGGCGGACCTCTGGGCCACGATGCGCTGGCGCACGACTGGCCCCGGTCCCTCCTTTATGCCTTTCCGCCCTTCGGCCTTCTCTTTCAGACCCTCCTGCGGATTCGTCAGGAGGGGCACACGGTTCTCCTGGTGGCCCCCTTCTGGCCAGCGAGGACTTGGTTCTCTCTGCTGCGCGAACTCTGCTCCGGCTCGCCGATGCGTCTCCCCTCCAGGACGGACCTTCTTTCCCAGATGGGGGGTCGGGTTCTGCACCCGGACCCGGCCCGGCTCCAACTGTGGGTCTGGCCCCTGCAGGGTCGGGGCCCGCCTTTTCAGGATACGCCGGGCCGGTAGGACATACGATGGCTAACGCGTGGGCGCCCTCCACGCGGGCCGTATATACTAATAAGTGGGCGGCCTTTGTGGCCTGGTGCCGCGATAATGGGCAGGATCCGGTACAGTGTTCAGTCTCTGACATACTGACCTTCCTGCAGGCGTTACTGGATCGTGGAAGATCCCCATCTACCTTAAAGGTGTATGTGGCTGCCATTTCTCGTTGGCATGTCGGCCTGAACGGTTGTTCGGTAGGCCGGGACAAGGATGTTGCACTGTTTTTAAGAGGTGCTCGGCGTTTGCATCCACCAACACGCCCTATGGTGCCAGCATGGGACCTTTCTCTGGTGCTTGAGGCTCTTCGGTCCCCCCCGTTTGAGCCCCTGACGTCTGCGGACCTCAAATGGCTCTCGATGAAAACGGTTTTTCTTTTAGCTATGGCTTCTGCGAAGCGTGTGGGGGAATTGCAGGCTCTTTCTGTGGCCGAGCCCTGTTTCCGATGGAACCCTGATGGCTCTGGTGTCACGTTGTGGCCTGATGTGGCATTTCTGCCTAAAGTGGCCCTACCGGCCGGTGGTACCCAACCGCTCCATCTTGCCCGGTTTGACTCCGGTGGTTCCTCCGAACAGTTATGCCCTGTTCGTTCGCTTGAGGCGTACATAGCCGCTACGGCGCCCATCCGGAAGACGGATGGCCTTTTTGTGTGCTACGCTGGCCCACGTACAGGTCAGGCACTCTCTAAACAGCGACTGTCACACTGGGTTGTGGATTTGATCTCCAAAGCTTATGCCTTGCAGGACCGGCCACTACCGGCGGGGGTGACGTGCCACTCTACGAGGGGCATGTCGACCTCGTTCGCTGCCATGACGGGGGTACCGTTGGACAGTATCTGCCGTGCGGCCTCCTGGACGTCGCAGAGTACTTTTACTCGATTTTACCGGGTGAATGTGGCTGCGCCCTATCCCCTTCAAGGAGTTCTGGAGCAGCATGTCTCCCCTTCACATTGAGGTGAGTGGTTGTTGTTCCTTGAACGTTGATGATTCCTCGTGACCATGTTGCCATGCGTCATCCGTGCTTGAAAGCACCGCCCCTGGCGGTCAGGAGGGATGAAATAGAACGAAAGTTACTACTGTAACTACGGTTCTATGAATCCCGGATGACCGCCAGGGTGCTTAGTCCCTCGGAATCCTTGCTTTGCGAGAAGATTGAGGGACTGGGCCCCGGATGTGACGTGCCTATATAGTCACGCGGGTCCCCGGCAGGTCACGGGGTGACGTTGTTGTTATTTGTACTCGACCTGCGCATGCGCAAGAATGTTCATTCGTGCTTGAAAGCACCGCCCCTGGCGGTCATCCGGGATTCATAGAACCGTAGTTACAGTAGTAACTTTCGTTTTATTTTATTTTTTAGAACGTTTTATTAACATATAAACACAGAATATGCAGCGGCTCCGAGAGGAGCTGACAGCGGAGGCGGAGCTGATCTCAAGTTCAATAGACCATGGGGGAGCAGCCATGCTCTGAGGGGGAGGGAGCAGAAGGCTTTCCCTGTTCAAAATTTTTCTAAGTGTTTTGGTCAGAGCCCTATAAAGAGAGAATTGCGACACTCCCATTGACTCCCATAGAAAGAATGGAATGCGGAAGTCACGTGGGTCACGTAGCGGCTAATAGTGACAAACAGCCCCTTTTCTACCATTGAAACGCAGTACATTCTCCTTGTTTTCTCCAGTAAGTTGATGAGAATACAGCATTTTTTTGCTACTTTGAGGCGTTAGCTGACTGTTCTGACCACAATTTATCAACAGTAATATTTCATGTCGCCAGTTTTTTGTTAATTTAACATGTTATATTGCTAGTTGTGTGTTAACTGCAGCTAGCTTCCATCATGATGGTTTAACTGGACCTATTTCTGTCTAATTCATCGTTTTAAAATATCCATTACAGCTTAAATTTTCAAAAGTTTATATATTTATTTTTTATGATAATTCCAGAAAAATACTTAGTCTTTTTATATGAGAGATTGATGTGGTTTAATTTAGTTCAAATTATAGATCCTTTGTCAAAGACTGCAGCATAAATTGTGATATTATCATTAAATAAAACCATGATTGTGGAGATGAGTAATTTTTTATGTTTTCCAGGTGAACCACAGGAGAATGACTTCAGTGAAATGCATTCAAACAAAGGTAAAGGTACAAGTTCTCGTTTTATGTCTTCACAAAACAATAATTGCTGAATCAAGAAGTTTGATTAAAATTATTTAACACCATAATCTTCACAAATTGGTATTTATTGCAGGACTGTTAATTTGAATTTGTATTATATTATTAGTATGGTAATCATGGGTCAAGTTGAGATTAGACTCTCTTTCAAGACAGAACAAGAAATAAGAATTATTTCCAAGAACATATCAGCATCAATATGTTGTAGAACCTAAAAAAAATATATATATATATATATATATA
>JBBPBX010030051.1:0-35452 GCA_038048925.1 Garcialebias charrua
ATTTAATTAATTGAAATTATTAAAAGTGTATGATTTTGTTGAACATAGTATTTTACAAGTCATGTATAAAACTCATAAAACTATTACCCCCAAATATTCAATTAAAATTTGTTGGAAAAAAAAAAAAGAGTAAATATAACCTGAAGGGAATGTAAATGTGTAAATGTTACCTTCATTCAGAACTACAGTAGTCTGAAGGAGCCGTGTTGTAAATCAGGAAACAGGACTGTGAAGTTTACTTGATATCACCATAAGCATTTCTAAAACTATTTATATGTTTTAAAAGATGATTAAATTAAAGTTGTTGGGAATGTATAATGCAGGTGAAGGATACCTGTTTTTGTTTGTTTGTTTTTTCAGTTTGGAGATTGTTCAAGTGAAGGTTGTTGTTTGTTTGTTGTTTATTTTAATAAGGGGCAGATATTATAAGACTATTTTCTTCTTTCTGCAACTTTTCTTTCAGTGTTTTTTTTTTCCTTTCTGATGAATTTGTTTTATTTTGAATAAATGAATTAACAAAACATGCAGCGCTGGAGCTGTTTGTTTCAGGGACACGTTGAATCAAACTTTATTTATTGTGCTTCATCTTCTGACTCTCATCATGTTCTATCGAGTGGAAACTTCAAATTAAACAAGTTGGATGTTCTCACGCTAGTTAGAACGACTCTGTGTCATGTTTTGAAGCATAAAGAAACCGAGTAGGACCTCGCTGCAGCAGAAACCTGCCTGAAGCAGCTACAAAACCAGTAATGTTGCAAAAATACGTATTTCAAGTAAACTAGTATTTCAGCCTGGCTGTATTGTTCTGCTGGCTGGTCAGCGCATGTTAACAGACATGCGACGCAAACGCGTGGATGCGGGGCCTTGTCTCTTTTGAAAAGACATCCAGCAGCAGGTTTTGTTCATTCAAGTGAACAGAGCTAACAGCTAGCAAATAAACAAACAGAACCGATTACCTTCAACTTCCAACTGAATGTCCAGTCGTCGTCCAGTGTCAGACCAGTCGACGTCTAAGTTTTACGAGCGCTAAGTCCAACACAACAACAGCTTCTTGTCCAACAGTTGGAAAGGAAATGGCTACATTTGAACGAAGGGCGCGAAGCAAGAGGCGTTGATTGGTTGAATATGATCACATGCTACTTCCCCAATAAACAAGAGTGGCGTTGATTGGTTCACATGCAACCTGACAAGCAAGAGTGGCGTTGATTGGTTGAGACGTACATGATCACGTTTTAACCCCAATCCAAACATAACGCATGAAGAATGAAGATCACAAACAGAAAAATGGCAGAAAGCAGCAACTTCTGTTTCACGCCTGGAGTAACGCAGAATAAAATTGAATAATGATAGTAATAATGATGATAATAATAATACCCTGATGCATGCTCAATAATAATAATAACAATATACTATATATATATATATATATATATATATATATATATGTTCCAAAAAACTGACAAAACGTTTAAAACAGAAGTACTAAAAATAAACCAGTGTGAAAATACTTTGTATAAAATTACCTTGGCCAAAAGTTTAAACAGAAGTATATAGTATACTTAAGAGTTTTAGTTTATTTTTAGTATAAGTCAAGTATTGTATAAAATAAACTTGGCTAAGTATACTTTTGATAAGTACCTAAAAAGTAAACTTGAAAGTATATTCTTATTTTTTTAGTTTAAAATTAGTATACTTTAAGGATACTTGCATATACTACTTTTTGGGCCGCCTAGAGGGCGGGACATGGAGCGTGTTTATGCTGGCCTTTGTCACTAGCTCCACCTGGAGAGCGTATCCGCCTACGGCGCGGAGCACGGATCCGTGTGGGGTCATGTTCCCAGAGCACAAGAGCACTTAAGGCTCACAGATCCGTGCCGGGTCCGTTATCCTGACAGTGTGGGGGGTCGGTTATTTGGCATGCTGGGCGGATCTGCTCCGGATCTGCTCCGGACGCGCAAACCGCAGATCCGCGGCGCGGATCTTAACAGGTAAGAATGCGGATCCGCGACGGAGTCCACTGCTATGAGGGGAACATCTTCATCCCTGAAAGAGTGACCGCTGGCCTGGAGATGAGTGTAGACTGCAGAGTCCTGACCTGATGATGTTGATCTTCTGTGCTGGGCCATCCTTTTGGCCAGTGGCTGTTTAGTTTCCCCGATATAAGACTGATCACAGCCCTCCTGACACTGAACAGCATACACAATGTTACTCTGTTTTTGCCGGGGGACTGGATCTTTGGGATGAACCAGTTTTTGCCGTAATGTATTTTGAGGTTTAAAAGCCACTGGGACGTTGTGTTTAGAAAATAAACGTCTCAATGTCTCTGAAACCCCTGCAACATATGGAATGGCCACTGGTCTGGGTCTGGGTTCCTTCTTTTCACCTGATGGCTGGCTGGAGTCCATTTTGGGTTTCTTCTCTGCTTTCAGGAAGGCCCAGTTAGGATATCCACATTTCTCTAGAGCAGGGGTGTCAAACTCATTTTCACCGAGGGCCACATCGGCATAATGGCTGACCTTGAAGGGCCAGATGTAACTTATAAATGTAACTAAATGTAATCTAATGTAATGTAAAATAAATGTAACTACCGTACTCCTTAATGTTGAATAACTCATTTATTATAACTTATTCAACTGACAATTACAGTTGCATAGAAAACATCTGTTTGCTTGTTGCTCTAACATAAATCCTTTTAAAATTTGTCAGCTTATGAAAACCCACATAACTCCATTAATGAAGGATGAAATTGTCCAAGTTAATTAAAAAAAAAAACATAAAACTGAGCTGCAAAGAACATGTATGACACATGTAGCATCTCACCCAAAAAGGCTACACACAGCCTTGCATCCAACTGTGAATGACAACAATTTGTGTGCATACACATACCAAAATAAAGGTTGACTCAGTTCACAACTATATTACCGTACTCAAGTTGTTTGGTTAGTCTTTGATGAGGAGATGCTGCCTGTCCTTGAACACACCAAGTGGATTCTCTCTCTATGATTGATCATGTTCTGAAAATGATAAACACAAAACAAAATGCAAGCACAATCATTAAATTGCACACAGTTGAAATGTTCTTCTTCTTGGATGAATGACATTTTATTATAATTTAATAAGTTTAAAAAAAAATGCTAACCTGTGTTTTTCTGACCAGATGTCTGACACCGTTTTCCTGTTGCCAGTGTGTCAAAAAAAAAAAGTCTCGGGAAACGAGGCGGACATGCTCTGAAAATAATAAACACAAAACAAAATGCAAGCACAATCATTAAATTACACAGAGTTTAAATGTTCTTCTTCTTTGTTGAATTACATTTTATTATATTTTAATTAATCTAAAAAAGCTAAGTCTGGTCCTCTGGACATTTAAAAACAAAACAAAACTTCATCTTTCAGGGATGAAGATGTTCACATCCTTGATAGAGAGGAACAATGGTTTGAGAGACGAGTAAAAGAGGCCATCTTTGTGAAAAGAAACCATCCAAGGAAGGGGAACATATTATTTTAGGTGGCTGAAATAATCACCTGTTTTTTGTTTTGTTTTTTTGAATGTCCAGAGGACCACACTTAGCTTTTTTAGATTTTTCTACCTGGATTATTGAGAATGCATCAGGATATATTTGAATTAAATTTTAAGAAAATGCTAACCTGACAAACAGGAAAGTGGACAAGATTGTCCTGTTTCACTTGCCACATCCATAAGTCCAATTTTCGCAGGAAAGCCGTGATCGCGTCGGACATCTGCGTGATGACTTGTTTGCGTCCCTGCAGCTTCTGATTCAGCTGGGCGAGATGGTCGGTTATGTCGCACAACACAGCAAAGTCACACAGCCACTTTGAAGCTAGCTTTCACTGCAGCCTCGTTTTTGGCTGTGGGTTTCATGAACAAACTCTGCTGCGACTGCAGTTTGCCTTTTAATTCTTGGCAGAATGTGTTGCTTTTCTTGAAGGCTAGCTTTAGCGTACTTAGCTCCGTGTTTGGTTTCAAAACCGACACCGCCTCGTAACACAAAAGACATACCGGTCTTTCTCCTGGAAGCACAAACAAGTATTCGCCTTCCCATCTTTCTTGAAACTTCCGTCTGTATCAACTTTTCTCTTTCTGGACATGTTGGGATCATTATTTATATCTCAATTCCACTCGTTGGCATGAAGGTAGAAACACTGCCTCGGCTACCGTAGTCGAAAGGCATTGTGGGAAAACCGTTGTCGAAAGGCATAGTGGGGCTGCCGTAGTCGAAAGGCATTGTGGGAAATGTAGTTTTTGGTCAAAACTCGCTCGTATTAATTTTTAGACACTCAAAACTTTTTAATTAAGCTCTCGCGGGCCAGATAAAATGACATGGCGGGCCACATCTGGCCCGCGGGCCAAGAGTTTGACACATGTGCTCTAGAAGGACCAGCAGTAACTGGGTCTGTCCTGCACCTCTGACTGGTCTGTCTGTGTGGGGTAAAAACGATCAGAAGAACCATGCATAATCAAAAACCCATCACCTCATTAACTGTGAATGTATCTTACCTCTAGAAGGACCAGCAGTAACTGGGTCCGCTCCTGCACCTCTGACTGGTCTGTCTGTGTGGGGTAAAAACGATCAGAAGAACCATGCACAATCATAAACGCATCACCTCATTAACTGTGAATGTATCTTACCTCTAGAAGGACAAGCAGTAACTGGGTCCGCTCTTGCACCTCTGACTGGTCTGTCTGTGTGGGGTAAAAACGATCAGAAGAACCATGCACAATCATAAACCCATCACCTCATTAACTGTGAATGTATCTTACCTCTAGAAGGACCAGCAGTAACTGGGCCCGCTCTTGCACCTCTGACTGGTCTGTCTGTGTGGGGTAAAAACGATCAGAAGAACCATGCACAATCATAAACCCATCACCTCATTATCTGTGAATGTATCTTACCTCTAGAAGGACCAGCAGTAACTGGGTCCGCTCCTGCACCTCTGACTGGTCTGTCTGTGTGGGGTAAAAACGATCAGAAGAACCATGCACAATCATAAACCCATCACCTCATTAACTGTGAATGCATCTTACCTCTAGAAGGACCAGCAGTAACTGGGTCCGCTCCTGCACCTCTGACTGGTCTGTCTGTGTGGGGTAAAAACGATCAGAAGAACCATGCACAATCATAAACGCATCACCTCATTAACTGTGAATGTATCTTACCTCTAGAAGGACCAGCAGTAACTGGGCCCGCTCTTGCACCTCTGACTGGTCTGTCTGTGTGGGGTAAAAACGATCAGAAGAACCATGCACAATCATAAACCCATCACCTCATTAACTGTGTATGCATCTTACCTCTAGAAGGACCAGCAGTAACTGGGTCCGCTCCTGCACCTCTGACTGGTCTGTCTGTGTGGGGTAAAAATGATCAGAAGAACCATGCACAATCATAAACGCATCATCTCATTAACTGTGAATGTATCTTACCTCTAGAAGGACCAGCAGTAACTGGGTCCGCTCCTGCACCTCTGACTGGTCTGTCTGTGTGGGGTAAAAACGATCAGAAGAACCATGCACAATCATAAACGCATCACCTCATTAACTGTGAATGTATCTTACCTCTAGAAGGACCAGCAGTAACTGGGCCCGCTCTTGCACCTCTGACTGGTCTGTCTGTGTGGGGTAAAAACGATCAGAAGAACCATGCACAATCATAAACGCATCACCTCATTAACTGTGAATGTATCTTACCTCTAGAAGGACCAGCAGTAACTGGGCCCGCTCTTGCACCTCTGACTGGTCTGTCTGTGTGGGGTAAAAACAATCAGAAGAACCATGCACAATCATAAACCCATCACCTCATTATCTGTGAATGTATCTTACCTCTAGAAGGACCAGCAGTAACTGGGTCCGCTCCTGCACCTCTGACTGGTCTGTCTGTGTGGGGTAAAAACGATCAGAAGAACCATGCACAATCATAAACTCATCACCTCATTAACTGTGAATGTATCTTACCTCTAGAAGGACCAGCAGTAACTGGGCCCGCTCTTGCACCTCTGACTGGTCTGTCTGTGTGGGGTAAAAACGATCAGAAGAACCATGCACAATCATAAACCCATCACCTCATTAACTGTGTATGCATCTTACCTCTAGAAGGACCAGCAGTAACTGGGTCCGCTCCTGCACCTCTGACTAGTCTGTCTGTGTGGGGTAAAAACAATCAGAAGAACCATGCACACGCATAAAAACATCAGATTTTCTAAAATACAGCTATAGAGAACCTCTGCAGCTCTCTGAACTTTGAGAATAAACATAAAAAATTCTCCACGTTCACAAGTGATGACAAAACTCACAAAGAGACGCTCTGGCTGCTGCAGGAGGACGTTCGTCTCCAGTCACCGTGGCTGCTTGTGGTCTGTCTTTACGTGTCTTTTTCTATAAAAACAAACCCCACGCAGCACAAAGTGAGAGCAATGACTCAGGTGTTGAGATACAACAATAGTTTACATGAAGCATTGGCAGTCGACCCCCGATCGGAAGGTTGGAGGTTCGAATCCCAGTTTCCCACACCATGTGTCGTTGTGTCCCTGGACAAGACACAACCCTGAGTTGCTCACGGTAGGAGTGGCTGGCGCCTTGCATGGCGGTGTTACACCATATTCTGTGACCTATCGTATAGATGGAAAACAGTTTGTTCAGATGGATAATGTCCGTTCTAATTTACTCAGAACTTCATGTGGAGTACCACAAGGTTCAGTCCTTGGACCCAAGTTGTTTATTTTATATATGAATGATCTAAGTGACGTGTCTGATATCCTCAAACGTGTTTTCTTTGCTGATGATACCATTTTCTTTTGTTTGTGTGAAGACTTGGAAAAGATGTTTGTGGTGATAAAAAATGAGTTCGAAAAAATACAAATTTGGTTTAAACAAAATAAGTTATCATTGAATATTGATAAAACCAATTTTATGATATTTAGTAATAAAAAATAACTTTGGAGTTTTCTTTTGAAATTGATGGTTTTAAGATATGTAGAGTAAGTGAGGTTAAGTTTCTGGGTGTAATTATTGATGACAGACTATCTTCGAAACAGCATATATCTGTTGTTAAAACTAAAATATCTAAATCAATTGCAGTATTGTATGGAGTATGGTATTTGTTAAATAATACTGCTTTACATTTGCTTTATAACTCAATTATAGTTCAGCATTTAATTTATTGTGTAAATGTTTGGGGTACAGCATGTAGGACAACAACTAAGCCTATTTTTATTTTGCAAAAATGAGCTGTAAGAATTATAATGAGGAAATCTTATCATCATCCTTCTGATACTCTATTTTGTCAATTGAAATCACTTAAGTTTTATGATTTGGTTGATTATAATATTATTTTACTTATGTATAAGGCTCATACTTCTTCACTGCCATCTAACATTCAAACCTATTTTGTGAAAAGGATTAGTTGCTATAATTTAAAGGGAACAGAAATGTTTGTTAAAATTAAGTTTAGAACCAGTTTAAAGGGTAGGTCTACTACAATAAGAGGCATTGATCTCTGGAATAGACTAGAGGACAATGTAAAAAATGTGAAGTCCATACTAATTAAGAAAATTATTAAAACTATTTTGTTGAAGAGTAACATTTAAGTTGATTCTAATTTAACAAATTAAAATAGGTATTTTGATCCATCCATCCATCCATCCAGATTGTATACTTTTGTATTACAAATACAAATACAATTAGCACTTTGAGATTTTTATTAATGAAAAGTGCGGTATAAATTGAATTTATTATTATTATTAAATATGTACAGTATATTAATGTTTGAATTGATAGTTTGAATTGATTGTTTGATAAGGAGCAGATAATGATAAGAAATTTTTCTTCTTCCTGCTTCCTTTCATTTGATGTTTTTGTTTAATTTTTCTTTTTAAAATTGTCATTGTTTTAATATGAAATGAATGAAATTATACAATACAATATACAATACAATGTATTGTGACCATAGGGGGCGGTGTTGCATTTTTGCACCGTACTTTGATATAACATGGCCTGAAGAAGAGTATGCTACGCTAAAAACGTAAGCTTTGGAAGAGAGAGACGGACAGATAGGGAAGGAGGGGGAAGAATAAACGTAAAAGGAAAATGAAGGAAAAGGCCGAGCAAACCGAGGTCTTTGTTGAAGCAAACTTTTTCTGCTGATTCTTTCCTTCCACCAAAAAATAAAAAGTATGGTCAGATCTTACTTTTTATTTTATTTTTTCTGCAAAAATTGAGAATTGAGAAGTGTGGGCTGATGTTCTCACAGTATTCTAATTTTTTTAAATCCTGTTTTCTTGGGTTTCATGAGCTGGAAGCCCAAATTATGTAAATAAACGAATAAATACTTGAATCGTTTAAATTGTGGGCGTTGAATCTATCGTCTATTAAAGATTAACTTTTTTTAATGGATTTATGGAAGTTAAATATTTCCATGATATTCTAATTTTTGGAAAAGGTCTGTATGTCTTATCACAGCCGCCTTCCTCCTCGAGTTCTCTGTGCAGCAGTTTACCTTCAGCTGGTTTGTGTTGTTGCTGTGAAAATTTTCTCCTTTCATTGGTTTGTATATACAGTATACAGTGTATATTATTTTTTTGGGGTTCCTGAGGCTCAGTTCAATCAGATTTTAAACACTTGGCTCTTGGTGTTGGAATGTGAACCTTCGTCAACATGCTCACTGTTTACATTAATGTGTAAAAGTTTTAAGCCGCCTCCCTTTTTTTTTGTCCATATTGATAAGTTGCAGATCATGTCTCCGTTACCCCTCAGTTTGTTTACCTTTAACGTCTCCTCCAACACTGCCCGGGTCCATTGCTTTGCTGCCAAACCTTAAGTGCATCTTAGCATCAACATTTGATATAAACCTTCCGTTCACTAAAGCTCCAAACATTTTTCATAATGCATTTTCTGACAATGTTGTCAACTCCTAAATGTTTCACAGTGGCATGGATGGTTGAAAATGACGGGTAATAAAAGTCGAGGTTCAGTGCTAGGACCAAAGCTTTTTCTTTTGTATATCAATGACATTTGTGAAATGTCTAAAAGTTACAAATCATCCTATTCACAGATTATACAAATTTATTTTGTTCTGGGAATGACTTGAAACCCATTATAGAATGTATGACTTGTGAGATGTCTAAACTTAATGAGTGGTTTAAATACAACAAATTATCAATAACCTGGAATAAAACAAAATTCATGATTTTTGGTAATAGAAAAATAGATGATTCTATTATAATGTCTATAGATGATAATCAAGTTGAACGAGTACATGAAGTTAAATTTTTAGGGGTTGTTTTGGATCATAAACTTAACTGGAAATCTCATATAAAATACATAAAATTAAAACTATGCAAAAGTATTGGACTTCTAAATAAAGTAAAACATGTTTTAGAGCTGTCAACACTAGACATATTATTCATTTGTTGTTCCATATCTGACATACTGTATAGAGGTATGGGGCAACACATATAAAACCAACACTAAACCGTTATCTGTCATGCAAAAGAAAGTCATGAGAATTTTGTATAAAGTGGACACCAGAGAACATACAAATAAATTGTTGATTCTATCAAATATCTTGAAACTAAAGGATCTGGTTAATTTAAAAATGTTATTATGTTTAAAGCTAGAAAGAGATTATTGCCATTTAATTTACAAAAGTTCTTTGTCTTAAGCTCTTGTGATAGAACTAACAGAAGGAAGTATGATTTCAAAAGTAAAACTGTGCGTACTACTTTAAAACAAATGTGCATTTCGGTGCATGGAGTAAAACTATGGAACAGTTTGGATGAGGAGTTTAAAAATTGCTCTACAATAAACCAATTCAAGAAACTTTATAAAAAAAGAATGATTAACTCTTATACACTTTTGAGTTGTTAATGGGAAGAGTGATATATTATGTATGTTATTGTTTATATATTGTTTGCAACTTGTTTTGTTAATTTAATGTTTGCGGCCATGACATTTTTGTAATTATTGAGAAAGGGGGCAGGTCTATACAAGATTTTCTTCTTCCTGCTCCCTCTTCACTCATGTAAATGTGTTGTCAGAGAATGTGTTTGTAAACTGATTTTTTTTAAATCGAGTGAATAAATTGATTGATTGATTGAAGGTACAGTCTGTAACTGCGGTGCAGAATTAGTATGTATATTTTAGAAAGTTGGTAAATGTTTCAGTTTTATGTGCTTGATAAGTTTAAATTTGGGAATGTAATAAGCTAATGTGTTGAAAACCTGCTGTGGGTCCTCACTAGTCTAAAAAGAAACTTAAGATAAGCACATCTTCTATCATGTGTTTTGTCCCCACTGGACACACTACTGACAGGACAGATATTTTCATAGGTTTTATTATATTGATTTTAAAGCTTGAAACTTCTCAAAAACAATCTTATCGAGGTGGTAGCTCAGCACATTTACAGTGCATCTAAAAAAGATAAGCATGCATTGAAAATAAATTAAATAAAACGTGATTTTTATAATGGTTTGTGGTTGAGCCAAACTGAAAAGGATAACTTGGTTTACGAAGTGATTAGTTTTTAATCTGAAGCTGTGATTATCACATTGGGTGATTTTTATGGACATTTCTTAGCTTTTAGTCAAGTCTCAGGTCAGGGTCAAAAGCCATCTTTACTTTATGGAAACTAAAAATATCTGATTTAGGCCCAAAACAGGAGCAAAAGCTGCTCCTTGCTCCCTCGAGTCTTTATTTCACCACTGAGTAATAATTATAAGAAAGTTGTTCCTTTGTCTTAATTTGACAAGACGGGGATAAAACTCACAATAAAACTGAGGTAAAAACAGACCTTTTAATTAATTTTGTACCAATTAGAACACAGATAGGTAAATTTCAAACAAACTTTTAGTACTGAACAAATTGGCAAAACATAGACAAGTCATGAAGATTATAATCTGTTCATTGGTGTTGGATTGAGATTTGGGCTCTTTAAAAGCAAAGATCAGGATTGATAAATTTGTGTTTTTATTGCAATCTGCATGTATTTATTTTCTCTTAATTTTTACACAAATCCTTAAATATTAGATGGGAGTGAAAATCTCTTGTTAGTGCAGCTAAACCCCAGAACAACTTGTGTTAAAGAAGGAGCTCTGAAATGTTACTGTAGTTAAAAATGTCCCATCATGCCTTAAATCATAAACCTGTCACTCTGTCATCCTCTACCTCACGTCAGGGACTGGTAAAATGAAACACTGCATCGTTTTAGTATCAGCATGTGCTGTAATGCATTAAAAGATACTTTACTGTCTCACAATGAAACATTTTTATTTTGACTACCGGTATATTCAGATTGTTTTGGGGTATCTGTCTTTTTTTAAATTAATCTGTAAGACTATCCTTTTTTTTGTGATTACTCTGCACTGCTGGTTACAGCACAGCTAGATGTACTGAAACAGCTTTAAAATGTACTTTTTATTTATCTGAAGTTAAACACACCTGTTGTATATGCATGCATCTGTACCTACAACACTTGAATTTTGATGTAATCTTGCAAAAATGTAGGTTTTAGTCATGACACAGTAGGCAAGTGTCACTGTGGAGCTACCAAAGTAGAGTGTGCATCTGTCATGTTTTAAATTAAACAAATTGTTAGTGGCATTTACGTGGTTTATGCAAAGTATATATTTGATACAGTGTTGGTGTAGCATTGTCTGTTTCAGAAGATATCATTGGGAACTTTATGAGGCTCCTGTGTGTCACCATAAATGTATTAACTTTTGAGTGACTCCATTTAAGTTCTGGGAGAAAGAAACTGAACAACTCGTTGAATTTTAATTCCTGTGACTGTATTTATGGAAATTTGTGTTTAAGTCTTCTCATTGACATGCTTATTAAACTTCATCGGAATACCACTTTTGTTTCCTGGTTTTTTTAAGTAGCTTGATTTATGTTTATTTTGTTTACATCAGTAAATGTTTCCTTGTTGCCTAATTGTGTTAAAGGCTTTATTAGAGGAATTATATTCTAGAACAAGGACTAGACTTGAAAATTTTAAAGAAAGTGTTGCAGGAAACCTAAACTACTGGGACCACTAAAAGATTTTTAAAAAGTGACTGCTTGGATGGAAACTTAAAGAAAGGGTAGTTGCACTTGTTACTTAAGACTTTCACAGTTCTATGTGTATATTCATCAAGTATTCATTCAAGACCTGCTCACTGATGAGAACGTTTATTTAAACCAAAAATATTGAGTTGTTTTGTCAAACTAACCAGAAATAACAGTTTAATACCAGAAGTTGGTGCTGAGCAAGACCCTTAACCCCCACCATCTGCTCCCTAAAACTGAAAGTTATGCACCATAACTCATGTTCCCTGAAGGAAGGGAACGAGGTGCAACATACTTGCTATGGGAATTGCGCCCCCGCGTGATTACCTGAAGGAATACTGAATTAAGAGTTTTTATTAATGCTTTTCTGACTAAATGTTTATCAATTTTTATGTTAAGAGTCAACACTTGTTAGAGAAACATTTTAGTTTAGTGTCAAGATGTTTTAATAAACTGTTTCTTGAAGTGGGGGGTTTGTGCAGACTTACTTCAAAAGCCCGGAGTTTCTTGGAGGATGGGCCCGTCCTTCTTTGAAAAGCCATAAGGTCTTTGAGTGAATGCATATCACCCATCCTACTTCAAGCCTGGCAGTTCTTCTAATAAAAGGGAGTGAGGCAAACAATGTGTTTCCATGCATCTCACAGCCAAGTATGTAAGATGTTGATGAGTTGCAGTTTTCAGTTAAGGGCAAACTGACCCGTGCCTGACACCGCTTTGCACTTCAAAACATAGTGTTGCTCAAGATGAGGTGAAGTCATCACATCCACAAGGTATAAATGATGAGTAGCGCACTTAGTTTTTGAAGTCTGTCCGCGAGTCTTTGGCCCAGACGTCCGGTCGAGCATTGATGGCCATATCTCCCGCCGAACCGTGTGTGACTTCCCAGTTCAGTGTCAAGGTGAGGAGATACTGTATTTTGTCAATGCCTAAGTTTGTTGCTGTTAGTACTGTGGCGAGGTTAAACACACTTTTGATCTTAGCAGGAAAACTGTTTGTGTTTTTCCTTTTTTCTTTTTTCTGTAACAGACTTCTTTAATAAATATTCATTATTTTTAATTAAGTCTTGTGTGTGAACTTTTTCCAAACAAAGCGTGTACCTATCCAAAAACGAACCTGGCTGGTTTAAAAGATGATAAAACATTAACCATTTGGGGTTGATCTGAAATTTCATAGAACATTTTTGGCGTCACTTGCACAGGATTGATTACGGAATGCACCATGCTGTTTGGAAAAAAAAAGAGGAAAAGTGTGAAACTGTGTTCTTGTAACGGGTGGGATTCCCGTTGTTTTGTGTCACAGGTGTGATTCCCATGTTTGTTTTGCAAGCTGGAAGTAGAAGATAAGTTCCTATTTCAGCTTGAAGCGGGTGAGAGTCCCGTATGTTTTGGCCTGTTGTTTGGATCAGCGTTTAGGGGACGCTTTAAGCTGCTGACCGATTCTTTGAGCTGAAGAGTAACAGAAGATTTGGAACTAGGGTGTAAACCCTTGTTAGTTTTGTGGATCTGAAACATAAGTATTTTACCAGGGTTAAAAGAAAGAAAAATATCCCTTGTTGTGATGTCAGGTGATTTATTTTTGACAGCTCAGTTGAAGTGAAGTAAAAAAAAAAAGGAGCAAGCGCTTTTATTGGAGTTGTAGCGAAGCTTTTGTGTGTGTGTCTGTGCAACCGCGTGAGAAGAGATTGTTGAAGGCAGCAGCTCTGAGGAGGTGGAGTGTGTTTTGGCTGTAGTGAAGAACGCATGAGGACAGTGATTGAACTGAAAAGAGGAACAGAGAGGTGCAGAACTATTAACGGAGGTCAGGAGACGGTCCGTTGTCGTCGTCGTCGTCGTCGTCGTCGTATATACAGCAGTGTTCATGCATGTATATTACGGGGTGCCAGTGAACGCACCGCGTGATGTAGGCGCGCAGGTTTGTGTGTGAAAATAGAGATGCAGAGAACGGAGTAGTGGAGGAAATATAGCAGATCAAGAGTTTTCGGCGTGTGGTTCATGGGCCAGGAAGGGTCAAGTTTTTGTTTTGTTTTCCTCTTTCATGCAGCCTGCCTTATCTACAGAAGCAGAGAAAGGAAGTGGAAGAGCCAGGTTGTTTGAGCTTGTTTGCAGGGTATAGTGACGAATTGGTCAACAGGTGATATTAGAAGTTGAATGAAGTGGAAAAATGTACAAAAAGTGTTGGTTTTCATGCTTATTTTTGATTTAAAGAAAAAGAAAATAGAAGTATTTTGATAAGGAATAGAGCTTGTTAAGGAATTTCTGCAGATCAGAAAGTTGGAAGTTGTCCAAAAAGTTAGCAGGAGTGATTTGTTGGAAGAATTACGAGGAAAGAAAAAGGAGTTATTGTTTAAGTTCAAAGGCGCATGCATGAGCAAAAATTAACAGAGTGAAAGAAAGAGAGAAAGTGGTTGAGAGACTGAGGAAGAGTGTGTCTCATCTGTCATGAGTAATATGTGTAAGAGCAGATAAAGAAGTTTAAAGAAGTGTAGCTTGAAGACAGCGCATGGTGTGCACATGCGAGTGTGTTTGTTTGCTGAATTGTCAGCTGGAGTGTTAAAGAGACAGGTATGAGTAAAAAGTGTGTGTGTTTGGAGAATGCACGTGTGTACAGCAGCTTCCGTTCTCTCTGTTGTGAGTATAAAACGTAAAAAGAACTGAAGAGGGGAGACTGGGGGAGTTGTTGTTGGAGGAACGGAGCTGCTCAGGCTGTGTCAGACCGAGACTTCTCTGAGGAGAATGAGGTCATTAGGGTCAGAACAGTGAAGCTGAAAAGGTAGAGAGTGAGAGCAGAGGAAGAAAGAATAATAAAAGGAAGAGGGGTTTTAAGTTTTTTTTTTCTCTTTTACCTTTCTCCTCTCTCAAAGTTTATAGAATGAACCTTTTGTCTTAAAAGATTACTAATCCCTGTCTTTTTATGTCACCCAAGCTTTTGATCTTTTCCCCAGCTTGGTGTCTTGTCGTCTGTCTGTTGGGACAACAGAGGTGGGCCCTAAGGATGACCAACTCCTGAGAGAGGCGCCTGAAGGGTGGTGGCTTGTCGTGCTGGGTCAACACTTCATCGGTGCGACACTGCTGGGTGTTTGACGCACCTGAGGATGGCATCTGTGTCACTGTGCTGCTGGTGACTCCACGCCTCTTCGACGCCAAGACGTGTCCTGATGAGGACAGTTGGGCTCTTTGCCACAAGATGAACCAAACTATAAAGACGGGACGGCTTCAAATGTCCTGTACATCGGTCCAGCTCGTGACTATGTAAGCAGAGGTGTCCGGCGCGTGTGACATTTCAGTGCGTCAACTTTATTGCAACCTTAAGCTAGATTCATACTTGACGCGTCGCGCAGCGCGCGAGGGTGTGCCCTCCAAAAGTGA
Source organism: Garcialebias charrua (assembly GCA_038048925.1). Taxonomy (NCBI): domain Eukaryota; kingdom Metazoa; phylum Chordata; class Actinopteri; order Cyprinodontiformes; family Rivulidae; genus Garcialebias; species Garcialebias charrua. The sequence goes on from JBBPBX010030051.1 coordinate 15,424, forward strand.
CGCAATTTCACAGTCCCCGCCCCTGCGCGTTGGCCCCGCGCAGGGGATTAGCGCGTGCCGTGCACCTCTGAATTTTTGAAACTCCGCAAGCCTAGAGCGCGCGCCGCGCTCAGTGACGTACGGACTGGGCTCAAAACAAGATGGACGCTTTCGAAGCTGCTCTGGCTGAACTCATCCGCATGTATCGCCATTTGTATGATCCCTCGATGTGCAACTGGCACAGAATTCATGGAAGGAGATTGCAGAAGCGATGCAGAAGGAGGAAGAAAAACATGCGGGATCGCTTCGTGAAGGCCAAAAAGAGGGTGATCAGAAGTGGCGATCCTGGCACCAACAAACCGGTGCCAATCCTCGTTGTGGAGCTGAGTTGGCTGTCGAGTTTTATAAAACACCGAGAAAAGGACACAAATATGGAAAAAGAGGTAAAAATGAAAGAAAAAAAAGTTAGTACTGCTTTTATTACAGCTAGCTTAGCATGGAATACAGCAGGCCATGCTGTGCAGCCTGTTGTTTCCCCTTTGTAGTCATTGATATAAACAATAAACTGTGAGAATGAATGACCAAAACATGGCTTAATGAAAATATAAATCAAGCTGCTGACCAGTAAATGTGAAATAGTGGAAATAACCATTTTAGATCTGCACACCTCAACTGTAAACAAATTTAGCCTATATGTGTGTTGATGCTTCACCTTCTGTTTATTAAGCTAACAGTTACACAAACATTTGTTTTTATTTAACACATATGTGCATTGTATCCGTTACCGTTTCATTTTGTACTGATGGATGTCAATGTCAGTTTTTTAGCCTGAAGAAACACCACAGAGCCAAGCACAGGACGATACATGGTGCCTCGACCAGACCTTCATCCCCATCGACCAGACCCTCACCCCCATGGACCAGACCGTCACCACCATCGACCATGAGTACATCACACCCATCGTCTCTCACAACCTCACGCCTACTGGCCATGAAACTGGCAGTACTTCAAACGTAGGGTGTTTTCCTCTGCGCAGGTCCTCCACGCCAATTCCTCCCTGTCCAACGGTGCCCATACCCGTACCACCTCGACACTTGCCAGGGTCAAGCAGCAGTAGCAGAAGCGACAGCCCTAGCATCAGCTCACTCAGTTGGTGTTGGTGAAAACTTTTTATACTTTTATACTACTATGAAAAAGTACTATGCAAAAACTCAGGACAGTATTACACTTTATTTCATTTTATGTTTATTAAATGTTGGTGAAAACTTTTTATACTTTTATACTACTATGAAAAAGTACTATGCAAAAACTCAGGACAGTATTACACTTTATTTCATTTTATGTTTATGGATATTAAATGTTGGTGTTGGTGAAAACTTTTTATACTTTTATACTACTATGAAAAAGTACTATGCAAAAACTCAGGACAGTATTACACTTTATTTCATTTTATGTTTATGGATATTAAATGTTGGTGTTGGTGAAAACATTTTATACTTTTATACTACTATGAAAAAGTACTATGCAAAAACTCAGGACAGTATTACACTTTATTTCATTTTATGTTTATTAAATGTTTTAGTGTTTTAGTGTTTAAATAGTTATTGTTGCACTGAGGGACAGAGAGAAATGCAATTTCAATCCTGTGTATGTCCTGTACATATTACTGTTTTGAGAATAAAGCTGACTTTGACTTGACTTTGATTCAAATGATACATTTGTAATGCATAATTACACATTTATCAATTATTTTTAGACAGCATGCAATTTTTGCACACATTAAAATCAAAACACTATTTCTACAGGTTTCTCCACATTCCACTTCACATTCCTGGTGAAATAAAGGCTACTACACATTGAGATTTTTCGTGTCAGGTAGCAATGCTTCATTTTAATGCAATATGGGACTTATATTTACAATGCCATTTCAGGTTTCCAAATAATTCTAACATCTAATGTTCTTACAATTATAAAAAAGTCTTTCATACCAAATTTTATGTAATACAACTGTTAGTGGCTTTGTAAATACAATATGCAAACAAAACAGACGGAAAGCTGAAGTGGATATTTCAATGTAGTTTCATTTTATTTAAAATCATTTAACATTCAAATACATATAGCAATATACAATATAGCTTGGCACACCTCAGAGACTATCAGGGAAACCGTAGTTGCACCAAGTTTGTAGCTGGCTGCTACACTTTTCTGGCTGCTACCTGAAGCCAGGATTCTTAAAGTCACTGCCAAACGCTCGGGTAATGTCACAGGGCTGCTGTGGGTCCTTCCATGTCGTATGAAAGGCGAAATACGATGTAGCAGGTCATCAAATCGGCGTGCAGACATGCGGAAGTAACTGAAGTGCATTTCTTCGTCAATTCTCCGCATCGGCATCACCACCCACCAGTACGTCTCTGAGGGTGTAATGGCCGAACATACCATCTCCTTCTGCGTCTTCTTCGTCTCATTAAAATTGCAAGACACAATAACTGTTGTTCTATTATAATTTGCTCCTCTAATAAAGACAGTTCAAGAATGAAGCGAGCGGGAAGCCATTTTGTTTGTGTTGTGACGTCAAACAGTTCTTCTTCTACGGTAGATTTCTTCTTCTACACCCTTTCTTGTAACATATGCACATGTTGTAGAGGCTACTGCCACCTGCTGGCCCGTAAAAGAACAGCACTTTGCCATGCTCCGCCGTGCGTCAACCATAAACACAGGGGCGAAACTATGAACGCATTTCGCCGTGCGGCACAGTGCACGCGCGGCGCGCGCGCTCCAGCCTGCGGACCAAAGCGAAAGTCTAACTCAGCCTTTAAGGTCTGCCTAGAAGATGTAAAAAAAAAATGGCGGCCAGAAGAAGTGCTTGCCAATCTTTCACGTGCTTCGAATGAGACTGCATGTAAAAATTGCAGATGTTTTTGGTGCGAGCTGTTCCAGAGGGAATTGCCGCAAGATCCATCGTGAAGTGACTAGTTTGGGAACATTTTTTATTGTTCTTTGAGTTTTTATTTTGTTTTATTTTACCTGAAGTAATAAAATCTTAAATGATTAAATGGGATTTGTTTTTAAGATGATTAATTAGAGATGACATGCACATGTACAGATATGTGCTGCAAACAGGAATAGGTTTTATCTGGACAGTAAAATCGTCCTTAAAAAGTGACTAGGTGCCTTTTTAAAGGATGTATGTGTTGTATGCTTGTGGAAGTGGGGACAACAAGACTTATTGATTGATTAATTGGCAATTCTGCTTTGCAGTCACTCTGGACCCTTTGTTACGCAACAAACGGGCCCATAAGTGCCGAAACTTGTGTTCTATGTCTGATTGTCCGCTTGAAAGTGTTCACATGTGTTGAACAGGAGAAGGTTTTTACATAAGGTTTTTACATATGGTTTAAACTAACAGAGCAAGGGTATGCAGTGTCCCTCCTTTGCTTGTTTTTAGTGCCTTGCTTTGTGTAATTGGTACACATGTTTTTTTTATTAAACCGAGTAAAAGACTGTAGTGTTTGATTATTGGGTTAATGGGTACAGACTTACAGTAGTGTCTGATTATTGGGTTTATGGGTACAGACTTATACTACATGTTTCCCATGAGGTGTCGGGGAAAATTTTCAAAATTAGTCAGAAAATCAGAGGATGGAGTGAATTAAGAGTTTTTATTAATGCTTATCTGACTAAATGTTTATCAATTTTTATGTTAAGAGTCAACACTTGTTAGAGAAAACATTTTAGTTTAGTGTCGAGATGTTTCATTAAACAGTTTCTTGAAGTGGGGGGTTTGTGCAGTCTTACTTCAAAGGCCCGGAGTTTCTTGGAGGATGGGCCCGTCCTTTGAAAAGCCATAAGGTCTTTGATGAGTGAATGCATATCACCCATCCTACTTCAAGTCTGGCAGTTCTTCTAATAAAAGGGAGTGAGGCAAACAATGTGTTTCCATGCATCTCACAGCCAAGCATGTAAGATGTTGATGAGTTGCAGTTTTCAGTTAAGGGCAAACTGACCCGTGCCTGACACCGCTTTGCACTTCAAAACATAGTGTTGCTCAAGATGAGGTGAAGTCATCACATCCACAAGGTATAAATGATGAGTAGCGCACTTAGTTTTTGAAATCTGTCCGCGAGTCTTTGGCCCAGACGTCCGGTCGAGCATTGATGGCCATATCTCCCGCCGAACCGTGTGTGACTTCTCGGTTCAGTGTCAAGGTGAGGAGATACTGTATTTTGTCAATGCCTAAGTTTGTTGCTGTTTGTACTGTGGCGAGGTTAAACAGACACTTTTGATCTTAGCAGGAAAACTGTTTGTGTATGTATTTACTTTTTCCTTTTTTCTGTAACAGACTTCTTTAATAAATATTCATTATTTTTAATTAAGTCTTGTGTGTGAACTTTTTCCAAACAAAGCGTGTGCCTATCCTAAAACGAACCTGGTTTAAAAGATGATAAAACATTAACCATTTGGGGTTGATCTGAAATTTCATAGAACAGGCATATAAGGCACATTGGGCATCCTTAAATAAGGCTTGTCAGAGAATACTGTATATGTATCAGCAGTAGTGTAGATATAAAAGTAGTGTAAATGTAAACGGTAGTAATAAATGTAAACAGTAATAAATGTAAACAGTATTAATAAATGTAAACAGTGAATGTAAACAGTAGTATGACTATAGGCAGTAATGTAATACAGACATATAGATCAGCAGGGATGTGGAACTCTTTACCTGTAACTGTTCAAGACTGTAGTACTTTGCATCATTTAAATTAAATGTAATGAAATAGTTGAAAAATCATATGTGCAGTCATTACAGTGTGTAATCTGTAAATGTATTGCTGATTTTGTTTTTCGGCGGGTGCACTGTTTTTATAGAACTGTATTTCAAATATTGTTTATGGCCTACTGCCGATTTTTTTAACTTGCTGTCACTCTGCCTCTGCCCAGGAAAACAGATGAAAATGAGCTTGTAGCTATTTCTGGTCTGTGCCTAAAATGTGTTGTGCAAGGTCTGTTTAATAAATTAATAAATGAATAAATAATGGAATGAAAAGTTTAATTAGCATTTCTCATATTAAAACTGTTTATCCTCACTTGGAACTGCATAACTCCACATCTCTGTGAGGGAATGGCATTGTACAGGTGTGAATGCAACCCCTCCAAGGAGTTACTGCCTCGCCGACACCTGTACTTGTTCAGGCGAACACCATTGAGCACCACCACCTTCACAGACACATACAGCTGTATGCCAGGGGGGTCCTACAAAACACAACAAAGTTGCTTATTTATTATGGTGCCCATTTAAATAATTCAAAAATAGTTTCTAGTTTTACAGTGATAAGTACGAAAGCATTTACTCACCTGCATACAACCAAGATGCTTGCAGTTGCCTTATTAATCACCCAGTCCAGGGGTGTTCAGACTTTTTCAGCATGCGAGCTACTTTTGAAATGATCAAGTCAAAGTGATCTACCTACTATATGGCCCCGTTTACATGAAAACAACCTGTGGAAACATTAGTGATTTTTCAATGTTTATTGGGGGTAATAAACAAAAAACAAGCTGGTTTACATGAAAAATGCTGTAGTTTTCATGTCAGACTGGTTGCCAGATAAGAAATTATGAACTATAGTACTGTGGCTTTAAAATTATAGTATTTTGACCGAAACTGTTGTGTTTGCTGAGTAAAGATGTTCTAAGATTCAATTCAATTCAGTTTATTTATATAGCGTCAATTCACAAAATAAGTAATCTCAGGACGCCGAACAGACAATTTGTTAAATGTCATGCTGCGATCTACCAGTACTACCTCCGAGATCTACCAGTAGATCACGATCTACCTAATGAGCACCCCTGTTTTAAACTGTTCCACAGCACAACACCCTGATGCATGAATGAAAATTTAGCACCAGTGGTTCTACAGAAGGGGATATGTAAATCACACCTCCTTCTTGTAGAGTATGAATAATAAGAAGAATTAAACTCAAAGAAATTATGAAAATATTTAGGTAAAGAAAGTGGAATACATATAACTTTATACATAAGGATTCCTGTTTGATACTTATTCACATCATAGATTGTAAGAATTTCTAATTTTTTTAGAGAGGTGTGGATGGAGCTAAATACGGAGAGTTAGTGACAATTCTTACAAAAGTATTTTGAAGTTTATGAAGTGACTGCAAGTAAGAAGGATAGGTACTAGCCCAAATTAAATTACAGTAAGAAATATGGGGATAAATTAAACTATTGTACAAAGTCAATAAAGTACTTGTTTTTAGATATGGTTTAACCTTTTTTATAACACCTAAAGATTTAGAAATCTTTTTATACACAGATTCACAGTGATTCTTAAAACAAAGTTTCTCATCAATATAGACACCTAAAAACTTTGCTGATGAAACATTAGAAAGTAAATTGTTATTAATATAAATTTTAGTTTTTTCTGGATTGTAATTTTTATTCTTATTCTTAAATAAGATGAAATTAGATTTTTTAACATTAAGTGATAGTCTATTTAACTGAAACCACTGAGCAAATTGAATGAGCCCATAATTTGCCTTATCAATAAGTGAGTCAAAGTTACCATCAGCAACAAAAAGATTGGTATCATCAGCAAATAAGATAGGTGTCAAAACACTAGACGCTTTTGGTAGATCATTAATGTATATGATACAATGGACCCAAAATGGTTCCTTGTGGAACTCCACATTTTAGGACATCCCTCTGTGACAATTTACCATTAAAAATTACAATTTGCTATCTGTTGTGCAAATAATTTTCAACCCATTTCAGAACCTTATTTTTAAAACCATAACAAGACATTTTTGATGACAAGAGTTCATAATCCACAGTGTCAAAAGCTTTTGATAAGTCCAAGAAAATTCCTAAAGCATATTCATTTTTCTCAAAAGCAATTGAAATCTTTTCTCTAAGATGCAAGAGAGCCATATATGTAGAACAATTCTTTCTAAAGCCATACTGATGCTCATACAAAATATTGTTGGCATCAAGATGCCTCAAGATTCTAGAGTACACCAATCTCTCAAGTATCTTAGAAAAGCACGGGAGAACTGATATGGGACGATAATTTGAAAATACAGATGGATCATCAGCTTTAAACAGCGGGATGACCTTGGCAAGTTTTAGATCTTGTGGGATAATACCAGATTCAAGTGACAGGGAAAAAATAAATGTTAACGGAGCAACAATTATAGGTGCAACTTTTTTGATAACATAGGCTGTAATTTCATTGATGCCAGCAGAGTTACTTTTTAAGATTCTTAATTTCTTAATGATGTCAAGTACTTCTAAAGGTTTTATTGGATCAAACGTATTTAAAGAGGGATAATTTTCATTTATGAAATCAGAAGGAGAATCAGAAAAATTATCAATATTCTTTGCAAGGTGTGGTCCCACATTTATAAAAAAAAAAATGATTAAATTTATTTGCAATTTCGGTTGGATCTGTTATGATTGAAGTGCCATTCTGAAACACCTGCAGTGTTCCCTCAGTGAGGACTGAACTTGGAAAAAGGGCCTTCTCCTACTCTGCTCCTGCTTCATGGAATATCTTACAAAAAGATCTGAAGATCTCGGCCTTGACCTCTCTAAATGGTTTTAAGAATCTGTTGGAATCCTGGCAAAAACCATTGCAGATATGTTCTTGTTTTTGATTTTGTACATCTACCTTGTGGTGTTTTGCTAGTTTTTGATACTTTGTATTTCTCTCTTATGTTTTTCTTTTTATTGTTTAAGGAAATTCGACCATTGCTGTTCATCATTCTTTAGTTTATAGCAGGTCACTGTTGTAAATGAGTCCACAAGGCTTAATGAGATTTACCTGAATAAATAAAGGTTGAATGAATGAATGAAATGTAGCCTGGGATTAGGTAGATGCATTTTTCTTGTTGAGTAGTACTTTTAAAATATCCCATGTAATTTTTGAATTAATTGATGAATGAATAAATTGATCGCTATAGTAATTTTGTTTAGTATTTCTAATGAGGTGATTATAATTATTCCTATGATTTTTGTATGTTGCTAAATTTAAAGGACTTGCAAATATCTTTTATAGAGCTTTGGAGCGTGACGTCACTGGTCCACCGCGCACAGCATTGTGGGTAGTTTTTTTTGTAGTTTTTTGTCGATCCGCCATTTTTGCTGGTCGCTCGTATTTTGTTCGAATCAGGTTTCAACAGTTTAGCAATGGTCCGAAATTGCTGTGTAATAGGATGCAATGTACGTTCACATGACAGAAAAGGTAAAAAAAATAGAAAACGGACTCTCGTTTTATAGTTTCCCTACCTGGAAACAACGCGAGGGGAGACGAATGGCATGGATATCAGCAGTGAGACGTCCTGATGTAACGTTCTCCAACATCACAAGATACATGCTTGTTTGTTCCAGACATTTCCATTCAGGTGAGTTTTTTTAATCAGTTTACTGGAGTTGTGCCATTTTGTCAAGGTGTATCATGTTTTGGTCGAGTTAATAATAATAATAATAATAATGAATTCCATTTATAATGCACTTTTCATTAATAAAAAATCTCAAAGTGCTACAAAGTGTAAAAAAGCAAAGATCAAAATAAAATAAGTGATAAAATCAAATAAAATCAATAATAATATCGACTAAGATCAAAGATAAAATCATGTGATGCAGATTAGGCTTGCTTAAAAAATAAATAAAATAAAACAAGTGATAAAATCAAGTAAAATCAATAATGATATCAGCTAAGATCAAAGATAAAATCATGTGGAGGCAGAATAGGCTTGCTTAAAAAGAAAGGTCTTTATGCTGCTTTTAAAGTCAACCAGTGACTGTGGAGCTCTCAGGTCGTCAGGGAGGGAGTTCCACAGGCGGGGGGCAGCCACACAGAATGCTCGGTCTCCCATGGTCCTCAATTTGGTCCGAGGAATATGAAGTTCAGTGCATAGTGGGTCAACCAAGTTTAGGTCGGACATCTGTGTTATTTTAAAATAAACTGTTTAAAGTTGATTGTGTTGTCACATTGACTGTAGCATATTGTTTTTTATTATTAATTTATTTCTTTATTCATTTTATCAAAATAAATACCCAACAAAGACAAAAAAAAGAAAATATAAAATGAAAGGCAGCAGAAAGAAGAAACTATCTTATTATATCTGCCCCTTTTCCAAACAATCTATTCAAAGAATAATCTATAAGTAACAAAAAATGAGTAACTCATCTCAATTTTCAAATTTCAACATATTACACATTAAAGTACTTCATCTTTTAACAAAATGTGTCTGAATATTTAAGGGTAGTACATTGTTATGACATTGTAGTGGGCATGACCATGTCCACTTTAATACACCTGTGTACTTTTGAACTGTTCCAGAGATGACCTTTACTGACCTCTCAGTAAAGCAAGACATTTACCACAAAATCATTCCATTAGCTGTAATCTGAGAACATAGTCACCAAAAGAGACTATTTCTATCTTTGATTTTAGGCTGATGTGATCAAAAGAATAACTTTTGTCATTTTCATGATGTGTGCTTTTAAGCTGTGTTATTCTGTAAGAGTTAAACGGTGTTCACTGCTGTGTTAAAGTTGAAGTCTCGGGTCAGAGAGACCCGACTGTTTTGTTTAGAAATAAGAAGACAGTTAATCCGTTGTTTTTCAGGAGAAGGGCTCCAGTTTCTCTGTCTTTTCCTAAACAATTTCCCTCTGCTGCTGGCTGTAACCTTGGGTCGCGATAACACAAGTGAACTGCTCGACTGGTCCGTGGACCAATGAAAAAGACACAAGTCTCATCTCTCATCTCATGATCTTTTTAAGTTCTAAGTTTTGCTGAAACGCTTCAGAGTTTGCTGGGAGCTTCAAAGAGACATGAAGACGTCCCAAAGAGCTGAATGAATGCCTGTCACCCGCCAAGGACAGTCATTCAGCTAAGGATTGTATAACATGCTGTTATGAATCCACTTCGAACGAGCGTAAGCTCAAAACTTTGTTTATTCCTTCCTGGAATAAGCTTATCTTGAAGTCAGAGGCCAGGAGCTGACATATTTTCTGATGACCAAGCGGAACCCAGGAGACGTTGGAAACGTAAACGAATGACCAGTTCAGACGAACTGGGCCTGAAGGACTGTGCATCTTACAGGCTGGTGCCATCTCTTTATCAGACTCGTCGTCGAAAGGTAAAGAGCTGTTTACAAACGTACCTGGATTTTAGCAGAAATCTGATGAGAAGTGTCACTTTGGTAACATGCTCAAGATAATTTCCTTTAAACCATCTTCCTCCTATCTTTTTCTCTCAATCTAAGCTGGAAACTATTTAAGCTAAAGAGCCCTCAGACTAAATATGTTTAACATCCAATATTGAAGTCTGTTGTGTTAAATTTAAGTGTGCTGACGTATTAAATTGAAAGAAAGTGAAATCATGTCAATCAAGTGTAATGGTGTTAATTTAGTTGATTTATTTTAAATAAATGGTAGTGTCGCCTGGCATACCAACTAGGTTAACGTCTCTGTCACTTAATGGCTTTGTTTATTTATCCATCATAAAGATCACAGAAATATTGGGTAAACTGAAAAAGAAAAGAATCCGTGAAATTACTATTCAATCTGAATAAGTAAATTAATTAAGGATAAAGAGGTCAGCTTAATACTGACCCCTGTTAAAATCCTTTAGTTACATCTGGGTGACACTATATGTGTTTAAAGACACAATATATGGTCTCCCTCATGTTTCCTTCATCTGGTGGCCCGTACGGGGAATCTCCTCCAAGACCAAGAGCAGATAACTTTCAGCTACAAATTAGGATCTCAGACTTCTCAGTACGCTGAGATTGCAGGAATCCTAATAGCTCTCCAGATGGTAGCAGAACGCTCCATCAAGACGCTAGTCATCTGCACTGACTCTAACTATGCTCGTTTGAGTTTCGCTTGTCACCTCGCTGTGTGGAAACAGAACGGTTTCCTAACAAGCGACAGAAAAGTGGTCAAACACAAAGAGCTTTTCATAGCGTGTGATCACTTGGTGACATCTCACGACTTACAGATCTACTGGAAGAAAGTTCCAGGACATTCTAGAGTCCCAGGCGATGACAAGTACTACAATGACATTGCAGATTCCTTAGCCAAAGAAGGAGCCGACGAAGGTCCTCTATGGTCCTTCGACCCCTCCTGGTTAATCAAGACTCTGCCAACACAACCTACAGTCAGGGTAATGGCAGTCACACGTGCACAGGCCGCAGCCAGACCTGCTGACAACGCAGTCTCTGTACGACCCGCACTGACTGACCCAGACATCATCCAACTACAGAAGTCGGATCCTGCTATCAACTCCATGATACTGTACCTGACTGATCCGGAGAAAAACACTCCGTCTAAAGACGAACTGGATTCCGATCCAGACCTTAAAGTCCTTTACCAGCTGCGCAAACAGCTAAAACTAATCAAAGGCATCCTAACTTTCGCTCATGGACCAACGTCCTCACCTGTGTTCGTGGTTCCCCATGACCAAAGGGGGGTGATGTTAGTTCATGCCCATGATCTCCCGTCCGCAGGACACAAAGGAGATAAAGCCACGCTGACGGCATTAAAACAAATTGCCTATTGGCCTGGAATGAAAAAGGATGTCAAGGACTACATTGAAGGGTGCGTGGTCTGTGGCCAGTTTCAGCCAACCAGACCACTTCACAGAGCACCACTGCAAAGCAGAGGCATTGCATTCCCATGGTCTGACCTCCAGATCGACTGGGTTGGACCACTCACTAAGAGCTCTAGAGGAAATAAATATTTTCTCACGGTAACCTGTGCATTCACCAAATGGGTAGAATGCCTACCAGCTCCTAACGACACAGCACAAACCACTGCTATGTTGTTAATGAATCATATATTCTCAAGGTTTGGACTTCCCCTTCGGGTGAACTCAGACCAAGGTACACACTTCACAGGTGAAGTGATGAAAGAACTGTGGAAGACGCTAGGCGTCAAGGCCAACTTTCATGTCGGCTACCACCCACAGGCTTCAGGCCAAGTAGAGAGAGCAAACAGAACTGTGGTGAGTATTTTGAAGAAATACGTGGCTGCAAACCACAAGGACTGGGACGTGAAACTCCCTCTGGTCCTCATGGCCATAAGAGCCACTCCACACACATCAACTGGCATCTCTCCCTTCGAGATGATGACCGGTCGACAAATGACTCTCCCTCTACACCTGTTGTACCAACCAGGCGACGCCGCCATGGCGACAGCCTACACTACACAACAATACATGAAAGATTTGAATGTACACCTCAGAAACACTTTTGCTTTCGCCCAGAAAAACCTGGAAAAATCCGCTGAAGGACGCAAGGCGTACTACGACCAGAAGGCCTCTCATAATGAACTCCAAGTGGGAGACAGAGTCTGGTACTATACGTTCGCCCCAGCAACCGGGAAAGGAGGGTCCGAGACCGGAACTCTCGCCCGCAAACTAATGCCCAGGTGGACTGGACCTCATCTGATAACAGACAAAGTGTCCTCAGTCGTCTACGAAATCAAAATCAGCAAAGGCCGCAAAGAGCCAATTGCTAAATGGGTACATCGAAATCAGATCAAACCTTACAAGGCGTTCAATGACTCCACAAAAGACAAAGATCTCACAAACTCACCGACTTCATGGGATAATAAGGTCGTCCAAACACAAGTTAGTAAATAAACTAATCAGGTTTAAACTACCATATTTCCCACCCTATAAGTCGCATTGTCCAATTTGAACTTAGAAACGCTAAGCCTAAAACCCACAACAAAAAACTAACCTTAACAACCGTTTAAATCCACGAGATTTAATTTGACCTCGGTCATAAAGTTGAGACCTGTTTTTCTTGTGTGTTGCACTTTGGAATCTGACGACAAGAGTGTGTCGAAGCAGTGAAACGTTGTTTCCTTGTTGTTTAGTCATTACTGTTGTCATTAGTTGAGATATTGTTTGGTTCTGAACACTCCCAGCCAAAAAGGTTTTGTATTAACATTGGTTAATGAATGATATGGATTTAACTATGCCAACATGCAGTTCGTTTTGTTAAATCTCAATCGTCGAAGAGTCAATGTAGTTTAAAGCTACTCAAGGTACCATAAACTACACTGGTCTCACAATTTCTAAATTGAACCGATTCGATCGTTTCTATTCTAGATTGTCTATTCATTTTGATGAGTCTCGCCATAGACTTCAAAATTTATTAGGAATACCAAATCCTACGTCGTTCGTCTAAAAGACAACAGACATTTAGATCAAACTATATTTCATTTTTATTTTAGTTTAACCTAAACTAAGTAATGAATGGAGGAATAGTTTGGAATTAGAGGCCTTCGTTACAGAAGCCCTCCAAAATTTTATAGGTACAAATCCCTATATCTAATTTTACAGAATTGATCCACCCCTTAATTGGTAATTGTAGCTGATCTAAACCATGATAGCTTACATACCAGGTGCATATAGGTAAGGCTTAATGTAAAATCCCAATCATAAGCCCACCTAAAAAACCACATAATTGCATGACACATAGAACCAGAGTGGCACTGACTGGAAACCAACCAGCCAACAACCTTCGATGTGGGGACCTGCAGCTCCAACGCTTGGTCTTCAACCTTCGTCCAAGGGTCGCCTCCTCTGCGTCAATCGAGGGATTCCCTCTACATGCTGATTATGAAAACAATTGTTGCTGATGAAATCGCCAACTCTAATCGATATGGAATTATCGTTGTGGAATTACCGCTGTGGATTATAAGACTTTGCTTTCCAAGGGATCACAGACTTTGTTTTCCAAGAGTTAACAGACTTTGTTTTCCAAAGGATTAAAAGCTTTTCGCAATGGGATTACCTCCGAACAGTATGGAATTTCCAAAAACTTTATGGGATTATAATTTTTGATTTTTCTTTTCCACTTGCTGGATTACTTCAAGATCAGAGACAGTTCAAGGTTTCCTTTCGTGTTGGACCCCATCCCCAAGGACTGGCGATGGCTTCCAAAAGGGGGGAGATGTAGTGGGCATGACCATGTCCACTTTAAGACACCTGTGTACTTTTGAACTGTTCCAGAGATGACCTTTACTGACCTCTCAGTAAAGCAAGACATTTACCACAAAATCATTCCATTAGCTGTAATCTGAGAACATAGTCACCAAAAGAGACTATTTCTATCTTTGATTTTAGGCTGATGTGATCAAAAGAATAACTTTTGTCATTTTCATGATGTGTGCTTTTAAGCTGTGTTATTCTGTAAGAGTTAAACGGTGTTCACTGCTGTGTTAAAGTTGAAGTCTCGGGTCAGAGAGACCCGACTGTTTTGTTTAGAAATAAGAAGACAGTTAATCCGTTGTTTTTCAGGAGAAGGGCTCCAGTTTCTCTGTCTTTTCCTAAACAATTTCCCTCTGCTGCTGGCTGTAACCTTGGGTCGCGATAACACAAGTGAACTGCTCGACTGGTCCGTGGACCAATGAAAAAGACACAAGTCTCATCTCTCATCTCATGATCTTTTTAAGTTCTAAGTTTTGCTGAAACGCTTCAGAGTTTGCTGGGAGCTTCAAAGACATGAAGACGTCCCAAAGAGCTGAATGAATGCCTGTCACCCGCCAAGGACAGTCATTCAGCTAAGGATTGTATAACATGCTGTTATGAATCCACTTCGAACGAGCGTAAGCTCAAAACTTTGTTTATTCCTTCCTGGAATAAGCTTATCTTGAAGTCAGAGGCCAGGAGCTGACATATTTTCTGATGACCAAGCGGAACCCAGGAGACGTTGGAAACGTAAACGAATGACCAGTTCAGACGAACTGGGCCTGAAGGACTGTGCATCTTACAGGCTGGTGCCATCTCTTTATCAGACTCGTCGTCGAAAGGTAAAGAGCTGTTTACAAACGTACCTGGATTTTAGCAGAAATCTGATGAGAAGTGTCACTTTGGTAACATGCTCAAGATAATTTCCTTTAAACCATCTTCCTCCTATCTTTTTCTCTCAATCTAAGCTGGAAACTATTTAAGCTAAAGAGCCCTCAGACTAAATATGTTTAACATCCAATATTGAAATCTGTTGTGTTAAATTTAAGTGTGCTGACATATTAAATTGAAAGAAAGTGAAATCATGTTGTAAACAATATAGGAGTTATTAGTCAGTTTACTGACTTACCTATAGTTTAGACGTGCAAGTCTGAGCAGACTTTATCTGCACAAACTTGCCACCAAGTTCACGGGGTCTCAACTTTTTCAGAATAAATCAACAAATCTAACGATGTGATTAGCCAGTAATGTAATTTCACGCTTAGACTTCAATTTATGTTGGTCTACCAAAAGAATAGACCTTTTATTGAAACTATCACAAAAATTACATAAACATTTGTATCGATATTAGCTCTGATTTAATAACTACGTTGACAAGAATTCAAATTAAAACAAACAGACAATTAAAACTTAACTGTTGGCACAAAACTTGACAGATTAAATACTTATGAAAAATAAGAAATAGGAGGAAGGAGTTCTGGAGCTAAGTTAAGCTAAAGTTGTTTACTTTGAACCAGACTGGGTGACACCGCTTCCCCCACACGAGCAGACTGGCTGGGCTCCCGCACGTTCAAACACACCACGGCTCTTTACCTGTTGGAGGTTCGTCTCTGGGAGACAAGAGTGGAGAAGTTTGTGGACACACACGTGGATGGGTTTGTCCAGTGGCCGTCCAGTTGGACTTCAGCGTGAGTGTGCTGATTCACGATACGAGGAACTCGCCTCCCTCGGCAGGAACCAACGGTCGAGCGCGCAGGCTGACTTTCAAAATAAAACTTTAGAAAACAAATTCTTCCAGAAATGAGTGTTGAGGCACAGCAAGGCTTTGCCGTGACTCTCAGCTGAGACGTGGGTCGAGTTGGCACGATGACCGGGCCGTCTATCAGCTTTTCAGAGAGGAGAGCAGGTTGACAGTTCGTACTCCTCGAAACTCTAACTCAAAATGCCAGGAAGTGCCCCTTAAGAAGGGGGTGTGACTTAGTCACATACTTCCTGCTGGTTGGTTGTTGCACCCCTAGAGAGGGTGTGACTTTGTGAATGAGTGAGTTTGAGTGACAGATGATAAGGTAGACAAAACATAGAAAACATACGTGAGAAGATGCAGGTGCATGTGCACAAGTCAGTACTTTGTTTTGAGAACTGATTCATTGTTTTTAGAAAGGACGGGAGACCGAAAGCAAGCTATGTCTAGCACTTTTCCTTTGAAACAAAAACAGTTCAAACAAATACGAAGGATTGTTCCTTCAACTTTCGACACTTATTCTGCCTAGAGCAGACAGTTCAAAACATGATCATTCTGAGATGTTCTCTTAACTTTGTCATATTTAAAATATACCAGTTTAGTAAAATCATCATTGAAATGACAAAAATACTGTTTGATCAATTCTGAATTAACACACATTAAAGAGAAAGTTCAATCTGATTAATTAGTGTCCATTAATTCATAATAATTGTTAAAATATATAAGTGTCCATCTGTCTCCTTGAGGTTCAAGAAGGTGTAACACTTAGAGTTTCAGAGAGATGTGGAGAGGTGTACTTGAAGGTCAAGACAGAGGCCTATATCACTACAGTCCCCCTTTTTGGAAGTCATCGCCTGTCCTTGGGGATGAGTTCCAACACGAAACGATACCACCGAATGTCTCTGACCTCTATGTAATCCAGTAAGTGGAAAAAAAAAATTCAAAAATATACTCCCATAATGTTTTTGGAAATTCCATACTGTTCGTAGGTAATCCCATTGCGGCAAGCTTTTAATCCTTTGGAAAACATAGTCTGTTAACCCATGGAGAACTGAGTCTGTGATCCCTTGGAAAACAAAGTCTTATAATCCACAACGGTAAATCCACAACGATGGGGTTATTGATTTCATCAGCAACAATGGTTTTAATCAGCATGTAGAGGGGATCCCTCGATTGAAGCAGAGGAGGCGGGCCTTGGATGAAGGTTGAAGACCAACGTTGGATCAGCAGGTCCCCACATCGAAGGTTGCAGGCTGGATGGCTTCCAGTCGGTGCCACCCTGGTTCAATGTGTCATGCAATTATGTGGTTTTAGGTGGGCTTATGATTGGGATTTTACATTAGGCCCTACCTATATGCACCTGGTATGTAAGCTATCATGGATTAGATCAGCTACAATTACCAATTAAGGGGTGGATCAATGCTGTAAAAATCAGATATAGGGATCTATACCTATAGAAATGGGGAGGGCTTCTGTAACGAAGGCCTCTTCATTCAAACTATTCCTCCATTCATTATTTAGTTTAGGTTAAACTAAAATAAAAAATGAAACTAGTTTGGTCTAAATGTCTGTTGTCTTTTAGACGAACGACGCAAGATTTGGTAATCCCTAAAAATTTTGAAGTCTATGGCGAGACTCATCAAAATGAATAGATCTAGAATAGAAACGATCGCATCGGTTCTACATAAATGATTGGGAGATCAGTGTAGATTATAGTACCTTAAGTAGTATTAATCTACTATGACTCATCAAAGATTGAGATCTTTAACAAAATGAACAGCATGTTGGCATAGTTAAAATCCATTTAAGTCTTCAACTTATCAACAATCAAAACCTCTTTTGGCTGGGAGTGTTCAGAAAACAATAACAACTTCAATAACACAAAAGTAGCAATCAAGCAACTAAAAACAACGTTTCACTACGTCAAACTCACTCTGGTCGTCAGATTCCAATGTGTCACACACGAGAAATACAGTCTAAACTGATTAGTTTATTTACTAACCTGTGTTTGGACGACCTTATTTTCCCATGAAGTCTGTGAGTGTGCGAGCTCTTTGTCGTTTGTGGGGTTATTGAAATCTTTGTCCTTGACATGGGCATGGCCTAACATCACCCCCCTGTGGTCATGAGGGACCAAGCACACGGGTGTGGACGTCCGTCCATGGGCACGAGTTAGGATGCCATTGTTTAGTTTAAGCTGTTCGCGCAGTTTATGGGGAACCTTGTACAGGAACCTTATAGGTCTCGGCCAACGTACCTCTGTACGTTTACCTCTTTCTGCGTAATGCAGGTGTGTCACAACTGTCGGCGCCGTCGCAGGCGTGTCTCTGTCGTTGTGATGTATATCTTCCCACTTCATGAAAGAAGAGGTGCTCTTTGAGTCTGTAAGAACTATGTCATCTCTGAGCAGTTCTAGATTCAAATGCTCTTGAACCAAGGTTTCATCGAAAACTTGGCTGATAACTGAATTACCTGTCCCAGAGGACAGCACAGCGTTCTCGGTGCGTGATCCTTGGACCTCTACACCGTCCTCTACCTGTGGTAGGAAGTGTGAGTCTGCGTATCCCATGTGACCTCAGATCGGTTCACAGGAGGTTCTTCTGCCCCTGCCCCTCAGGTTGAGAACCCTGTGAGGAGCAATGAACCGCAAAAGGCAGATGTTCGCTCTCTAGATGAACCGAGATGGTTCAGATCGAACCAAAAGAGTTCTCACCTAGGTCTCACAGTGGGTGAACTTCGAGAGAAGTTGATGTCTCTTGGAGATGAGTTCCAACACGAAAGGATACCACCGAATGTCTCTGACCTCTATGTAATCCAGCAAGTGGAAAAAGAAAAATCAAAAAGTTCAAAATTATACTCCCATAATGTTTTTGGAAATTCCATACTGTTCGTAGGTAATCCCATTGCGGCAAGCTTTTAATCCTTTGGAAAACATAGTCTGTTAACCCATGGAGAACTGAGTCTGTGATCCCTTGGAAAACAAAGTCTTATAATCCACAACGGTAAATCCACAACGATGGGGGTTATTGATTTCATCAGCAAGAATGGTTTTAATCAGCATGTAGAGGGGATCCCTCGATTGAAGCAGAGGAGGCGGGCCTTGGATGAAGGTTGAAGACCAACGTTGGATCAGCAGGTCCCCACATCGAAGGTTGCAGGCTGGATGGCTTCCAGTCGGTGCCACCCTGGTTCAATGTGTCATGCAATTATGTGGTTTTAGGTGGGCTTATGATAGGGATTCTACATTAAGCCTTACCTATATGCACCTGGTATGTAAGCTATCATGGATTAGATCAGCTACAATTACCAATTAAGGGGTGGATCAATGCTGTAAAAATCAGAAATAGGGATCTATACCTATAGAAATGTGGAGGGCTTCTGTAACGAAGGCCTCTTCATTCAAACTATTCCTCCATTCATTATTTAGTTTAGGTTAAACTAAAATAAAAAAAATGAAAACTAGTTTGGTCTAAATGTCTGTTGTCTTTTAGACGAACGACGCAAGATTTGGTATTCCCTATAAATTTTGAAGTCTATGGCGAGACTCATCAAAATGAATAGATCTAGAATAGAAACGATCGAAACGGTTCTACCTAAATGATTGGGAGATCAGTGTAGATTATAGTACCTTAAGTAGTATTAATCTACAATGACTTTTCAAAGATTGAGATCTTTAACAAAATGAACAGCATGTTGGCATAGTTAAATCCATTTAAGTTTTCAACTTAACAACAATCAAAACCTCTTTTGGCTGGGAGTGTTCAGAAAACAATAACAACTTCAATAACAACAAAAGTAGCAATCAAGCAACTAAAAACAACGTTTCACTACGTCAAACTCACTCTGGTCGTCAGATTCCAACGTCACACACAAGAAAAACAGTTCTTAGCTTTATAACCGATGTCAATTAAATCCTGCAGATTTAAACGGTTGTTAAGGTTAGTTTTTGTTGTGGGTTTTATGCTTAGCGTTTCTAAGTTCTAGTTGGAACGGTTTCTTTTCGCAACTAGAATAGTTTAAACTGTTTAAGCTTATTTACTATCCTGTGCTTGGACGACCTTCTTTTCCCATGAAGTCTGTGAGTTTGCGAGATCTTTGTCGTTTGTGGGGTTATTGAAATCTTTGTCCTTGACATGGGCATGGCCTAACATCACCCCCCTGTGGTCATGAGGGACCAAGCACACGGGTGTGGACGTCCGTCCATGGGCACGAGTTAGGATGCCATTGTTTAGTTTAAGCTGTTCGCGCAGTTTATGGGGAACCTTGTACAGGAACCTTATAGGTCTCGGCCAACGTATCTCTGTACGTTT